>JBAMAW010001389.1:0-15987 GCA_037043295.1 Amiota minor
AAAAACAGTGTTTCCGTAATATTTTACATATTTTAACCATTCAATGCATTCTATTTTTATTTCTGTGTGCACCTAAAAATACTGAAAAAAATCACAACTGTTAAATAGCAAAATTATGCATTTTCTGCAAGCTTTTCGATTTACACGGTTTTGACTTGAAAATTTTTACTTTTCGATTTACACGTTTTTCCCAGGAACGTATCTACCGTGTAAATCGGGGGATAGGTGTACTATGACGCAAAAAAATATCAGGCAACAAATGAAACAAAATCTCCTGTCTAATTTCATCAATTTCTATCATTGTTAAAATTTGTTGCGTACTGACTAAACTCGCTAATCTAATACCTGTCAGTTTCACAGAACTATCAACAATTACCAGCAAATCTTTGTCCAACAGACTCTGTCATTAAAGAATATCCGGTTCCGGAATCAAAATAAAAGGAATATCACTCACCCAAACATCGCAAAGTACCTGATGCTCCTTTGAAGCATATGTAAACATATGTTGCACTCGATCGGTCAGATCCACCACCACCAATATGTTTTTGAATTTAACTTTGGAGAGCGTAATGTAAACTATCCCGTCTGTTTTCCCACAAGGTAGGCCTGATTGAACATCTCTCTTCAACCAATAAGCTACCACCTTATGACCTTATGCTTCCACAATTAAAACACTCCACAGAGGTTAATTTCCGTCACTTCACCTTTTCACCTCCCATACAAACCACCTATTTGAATACTACAATGAAACATTTACTGCGTCCCGTGACGAGTATTTCATATACTACACCAAATCCCACTTTTTGTTTCCGTCGCCAGTATGTACTGTTGGAGGAACATAAATCGAATCTTTTAGGGGTTAGTAATTAGGTCGTTTCTTTTGATTTGTTTTTATTTAAATATCTTGTTTGTCAGTAGGATATCCCGATGCCTGGCGTTTTGCTTTAAGCGCAGTATGATGCTCGGGTACACTACTGGAAATCTAGATATGTTCACTTGCCAGGATGTTTTGTTTTGGTTAGAGAAGTAAGGTTGTTTGATAGGATAGGGTATCCTATCAACTGAATCTACAGAAAGGGATTAGAGTATAGTGTGCATGTCTCAAACGTCCTAGTACTATGTATATGTAATAATCTTAAATTTAATCTTAAATTTAAATATAATTATATAATTTATAAAACAAAAACAAACGGTGCAAATTATTTTATTTTTAATTTATCAAAAAATTTACACGTAATTGCAAATTATTGTTATATGCTAAAGCTATAGCAACAAAGGCCTTAAGCTTGTGTTCTAACATATATTATTACACATATGTACAAATAGTAATAATAAAAGCTACGTCGTAAGTCTATGAGCAAAATATTTACAAGTCTATGTATTGTAAGTGGTTAAATTTAGTGAAATTGAGTATGTCTGAGATGTTGTGGTTAATGGCATATATAAGGGGGTATTTGACTGTGTTTTTGGCTTTCTGGCCAGCTATGACGTTGCCGCTTATATTACAGTGCCCAGGGACCCATATTAGTAAGATTTTTTCTTGTCTTGTGGCTAGTATCTGTCGGATTCCTGACGTATAATAGTCTACGTTGTTAGTGTATACGATGGCCGTAAGTGAGTCAGTGCAGATTGCAAAGTTCCCGTGATTCCGTTGGGCATGTTTTCACGCTAGGAGAATGGCTGAAATTTCAGGGGTATAAATGGAGGTGAAATTAGGAAGAAGTTGTCTTTCCATGGTTCATGTGTCAGAGGCAATGCTAAACGATACTCCAGCATTAGACTTGGAACCGTCTGTGAAAATAAATGTGAATCCTCTAAGAGAGTTCCTTAATTCAAGAAATTGTTTCTGGAAGATTTCGTGGGCTGTAGCGTTTTTAGTTGTTGAGTGGAGTGTTAGTATAATGGAGGATGAGTCAAATACCCAGGGAGGGGATGATATTATGAGGCTTTGAGGCGAGATTTACAAATTTAGTTAGTTATATAATTCAATAGTTTTGTGTAAGGATGAAGGAAGTCTTCGGAGTTTCTTAGATTTTTTTATTTTCGTCAGGATAGAATGAATGGGTGAGTCTTTAGAAAAGATTAAAGTTTTGAGTAGTTTGTAGGAGGCTATAGTTTTCCTTTCTTCAATGGGCATAAGATTTGCTTCGTGAAGGAGGTTGTTTATGGGTGTGGTGCGGTGTGCTCCGAAAGCAAGTCTAAGGGCTGTGTGGTATATGTGTTTTAATTTATTAAGGGTAGTTTTGGATGCGCTTCCATAAATGTTGAGACAATAGTCGATTTTGGACATAATAATAGCTTGGATTACTTGGATTATTATTATTTTTCATTCGACAAATGTGTAGGTGTTTGCATTTGTTTATTGACAGCGATGCTCCAGAATATTCACACCACGAAGATTTGTCGGAGAGGATGGAGTTGATATTAAGAAAGTTGGAGTTTTTGTTTAGTTTTTTTTTTTAGCAAAGTAAAGTCGTCTGCGTAAGCACAAAAATAATATTCTTTGTGAAGTGGTGTTACTTCGTTTAACTTGTTGTAAGCAACCATGAAAAGTATTACCGATAAAGGCGATCCTTGCGATATGGCGTTCGCGAGGGGTTTTGGCGAAGATAGTTGTGTTCCATTCTGTACTATGATTTCTCTGTTAGTTAGGAAGTTTTTTTTTATGTAATTTAGCATTTTTGGACCAGTTTTCCACAGATTTAGTTCGTCTATAATAGTATGTATTCCAATCTCGTCGAAAGCTTTTGCGAAATCTATGAAGATGATCAAGATGTGATTTCTAGTTGAAAAGAGCTGAACTTATCTGAAAGTCCAGCAAAGCTAGGGGATCAGCAACTGATTTGCCCTTTCGAAAGCCCATTTGTCGACTATCCAGTAGTTTGCCATTTGTGGCAAACCACCATAGTCGATTTGAAATGATTTTATCTAACAGCTTGAATATGCATGAGTTTAATGAGTTTGGTTTGTATGAATTAGTTAGGGGTTTGTCTGTGTTCGGTTTGGGTATAGGGTGATGCTCTTAAAATTTATATTAAGTTTGTTTTTTTTATAGGATTAAGAGTGTTTTTTTTAAATTTTTTTTATATTTTCTTTGTTATATATTGCTGGTTATTTTTTATTATTAAGGACAGACGAAAATTGGTGTATAGAAATTTAATGTGTGAAAGGCAATTTTAGAACAAAATAGGACACAAAAATTTATTTATTGTAATTTTCAAAATCATAAACATACAAAATTTAAATCCTCAGTAAATACTACAAACGGTTGAAAAATTAAAATAAAATTAGCTAACTAAGTTATAATATAAATTAGTATGGGATATAAGTACATATATTCTTTTCCTTCTTTCTTTTCTTTACTTCATTTTTGGATTTTGAACCACGTCCATACGCGGCGTAACACAATTTCAAGACATCAAGCTCTGACTGAAGGCCCGGCTTAGTCGGTAGAGCAAGTGTTGTCCTGGTGTGACCTCGGTTGGGCTGTTGTGTAGAAATTATGTAAGAGGTAATGGGCGCTGGCGTATTGATGCACCAGAGTTTTCAATCCGCCAGTTTGTCGCATGGGATTTTTTTTTGTAGTGGGAAGTCCGTTTTTGTCGCATGAGTTTTTTTTTTATCCGACTAAGCGTTCTCTTTTTAGTCGACAGTGTGTTAACAATACGATCATACTGTATTTAAAATTAAATGATCGTACTGTTAAATCACGTGACTGTGCTAGAAAGAGATCGCTGCGGTCTAGTCGGTAAACATCTGTCCGTCTGTCCGAAGCGACTGATTGAAAGGCTTTCCAACTCAAAGAGGCGGATGAAAGAGAAATAGAAAAAAAAATGTATGCATATGTAATTTCTCTTATGACGTATAAAAACCGTTTGTATAACTTAGATTCTCATTTATCAAGTCACGAAAGAAGAGTGAGTGCTTGCATAGCAAAAGAAAAGGAAAAGAGGGTAATAATGAAATGAAATATGTAATATTAGAGAGAGACAGCAAAGAGAGAAGAATGAAGAGAATGTAGGTGGCCCCATCGCTAGAATGAAAAATACAGTATGTACCTTAGCATCATAAAGTACCTGGATTTTGTCAAACAAAATTCGCCGAAAACTGCTGAGGTGGACTGATTAAACCAGTTGCTATAAATAAGCTGGTTGACAGATCGCACTCATTTTTGGTATTGTAATTAAGGACAGTCCTACCAACATACAGAAAAAAAAACCTAAAAAATACTTAACGCGAGCAATTTAAATGACAAATTCCGGGTACTTTATTGTCTTAAGGTATTTGAAATTTTACACAAACTTACGGAATATAAATACATTGTCTTAATAATTAATATTATTTCTTTTATAATGATTCTGATTTTGATTCCTAACATCGTTGTGGATCAAGTTGTTTTCTTCTAAAAGCATCCCTAATATTTGTAGATTTAGAGTTTCTGATTACAAAGTCCAATTTGTCTACCCGCTCAGTATTAAACTCATCAGGTTTTTCACAATCAAACTTTAATTTCTCATTTATCCTAGAAACAATCTTTCTTACATATTTAAAATAACTTACGATGTCATTGTTTAACCTTTAACTGTGGAGGTGAAATTTTAGGACGTAGTCAATGACGTGGCGGTAAATTTTACCCCTTTTCATTTTATTATTTATCATTATTTGTTTTTTTTTAAATAAGCTACCATATTTCTATAAATAAAAAAATATCAGTTTTTATTATACATTTCCATAAAACAGTCAATTTATTTCACAAACCTTTTTTTTTTTTAATTCAAAAAACATAACAACAATAACTTATACCAATATTATAAAATAAAAATAATTCAAAACTTAAAACGCATTTCTTCACAGCTAAATGTATATATTTAAAGAAATAAAAGAGATCATAAACAAAAAAACGAGGCACGTAGGATAAAATTGTTATATCTTTGGTAAAACCATATATGCAGGATCCCAACGGTTTATTTTTTTTGGTTGAAACTCTGCTGGAATCTCTCTTTTGTTCTTTTTCAGCGACCCTAAGTAAGTTATTTGTCGGTTTTTTAGTTATTCTACCAGCTGGAGGGACGAAAACCAGTTGTCAGCAGTAATATTTCTTCTACCTTCTAATATTTTGCACAGCCTTATTACTGATTGTGTTGCAAGTCGTTTTTCTTCATTTGTTAGACCAACTCCATCTGACTTTTTTCCAAAGTAAATGTAAGCATTCGAAAGATACTGTGTGCTTGAACCCGTTCTTTCCATAAAAGTAGTTTACTTCATATTCACACACATACATAACATAAAAAATGAATAATATATCGTTTCAAAATAAATAATTCTTTACCAACAACAAAATGGACGAGTGGTAAAAATAATTCTATGAGAAACTTACGTTAAATTTGATGTGTGGTAAATTTTTTTCTACTGAATAGTTACACTAACGCTGACGTGGTAGCAAAATATTTTCAAGGAAAAATTACGTAAACGTTGACGAGTGGTAAATTTTCTGCATTGCTCCGCTCATGCTATGCATACCACAGCCAAAACACTATTAAGTAATGAAGATGATTGAGATAATGAGCACGATATGAGAAGATACGAAGAATACCAAATTGATAGAGCGCAATGGAAGAGAGTAATTCAACAAAATGTAAAGAAAGGGTAAAATTTACCACTACCTCCACAGTTAAAGGTTAAAGCTGTATGGGCCCGTTGGTAAAGTTCATCGTACGATTCCTTTCTTCTTTAAAACTCTCTGATGAATGTATTGTTTTACATCAGAATCCGAGGTACTTATTACAGCCAGTATCGACTTCTCTTAAAAACGATGACAGTGCATAAGAACCATCTCCTCGAAACATTGATTGTTTGTGCATCCTTAATAATTTCGCTCAGGTGTAGTGCCATAGTTTTGTTTTTTTTTTTTTTTTTATATTCTATTTTTGCGATTTTTTTTTATTGCTTTTGACCAGTTACCTATAAAAAATTTGTCTGTTTTTACGTTTATTAGAATTGTTGTTTTGTTTTATTTTTTCCAATTGCTTTTTCTTTTTTCTCTACTTGCGTCATATGGAAATCCATTTCTCCGTGTTTCCGTGTTATCCATATATCCAACCTGGGGATCAGGGAGAACGTCCATCGCCCCTTACTCTGCCATTCCTGCATAATGCATCTCCGCTCATCTTCAGCAGATGACCCTGTAGTGATTCTACGTTTTAGTTCAAGCGCCAATATGTCGATTGGTGGCATAGAGGCTATCACCTCAACCGCTATATCAGATATCGTGGGAAAACCGTTCGCTATCCGCAAAGCGCTCAGACGATACGTTGAGCGAATACTTGCCATGTATGAGCTTTTTCTAAATTGATTAGATATTTCGTCATGCTTCGTTCATGCCACGCTTACACTTAATTCACAAACACTATGATAAATGACTGATGGTGAACCAGTAGTATGCTCAGTGGCAATAGTCCTTTTTTCAGTAATTATTCTCTAGTCCTTTTTCTTATCCATTTGGGATTTGCCAAGAAGGAGACAGAAGCGAGCCAGTAACAGAGAGAACAATTGAGAGGCAAAAATTTGCTTACTCTCTTTGAACTGGTGTCGAGAGCGAAAATTCTGAATAAAGGAATGTGAAAACAAAACGTTATGAAATTTTGTGAAGTGCAGTGAATATGCGTATTGTGGAACCAGTGCATTTGAGAAGATTTGTGTCAATTTGAGTGGCGTTTACTGTTTACAAAGTGAAAAAATCTTTTATAGAGTGAATTTTTAAGTTGCTTTTCTGACCCGAAGGACATTGCAGCCAGTGCTCCCCAACTTTTAGTTATGTTAATTTATCGCGAAGATCTGCTTCCAACTCCGAAAGAAGCGACTGCAGAAGAAACAGGCTCTCAAAAGGAAACACAGGAAGTTGGACAAGAAAACAGGAAATATAGCGGTAAAAAAAAAAGTTTTTATAATATTTAGAGTTAAGTTGTAAAAAATTAATAAAATGTAAAATGAATTTAAAATCTTGTTAATGTCAATTTTAAATTGAGGAGCTTCTAATTTCATAACTAAACCCAATGGGACCAGCGCAGCACCGGTCCCAAAGGGACTAATTCTGCGCAGCGCCGCTCCTGCGCTAGTCCCTTATACTACTGGGGATGCATGACCATGTCGGGGGCTTATAAGAGTTTCGTAGACTGTTAATTTTTTGTTTTATTTTTATTCCAGCAAAGGTTTATATGATTTGTGTAAATTTATTTGTGAAAAGTACAATATTACATTCTATATCAGTATGTACTCACTTAAAATTAATTACAATTAAAAATTGAACATAATTTGTTGTTGGCTATGCTCTTAGAAGAGAGCCATTTGTCCAGCCTATATAATTTCGTAGAAAAGCACAATAAAATACACACGAGATAACACACAAATTGTATGTACTTTGTTGTTATCAGTAGATATATGTATATGTATATACTTTCATATATGTATAATAATGTATATCACTTTTCAACGTTACAAGAAAGTGATAAAAAGAAGAATTTGTATACTCTCAACAAACAAATGAGAACAACAGCGATAGAGACAGCAAAGATCTTTGTGAGAACTGCATATCTCTGCACAATAATAATCACATGGCTTTACACAACCGATGAGCGTACAGCAATAGAACAGAAAAGAGTGACACACAAACTTCTCTATTCTCTCATTTTACTGCGCTCACAACATCAACGGCTGTGTCTAACTGTGTGCGAGAGATGTGCAACGGAGACATCGTTCTTTCATTCAAACAATTTGTTCTTGGATATGCCAAAATTGGTTAAGGAAGAAGAGCTTCCTGCTTAGCTTTCGCGCCGTTCAGTTAGTGACTTTGTGCACTACTTATAAATCAGCATTATTAACACTTCCCGCGTGTTTTTGCATATTTAAATTTTGTGCATAATTTCCTTGCGTTTATTTTTAATTATACCAGAAATTTTGAATCATGATACTGGTAGCAATGAATTTTGTTTAACGGCTCACGCAGTTTGTGGGAAAACTTAAATTAAATTGATTAAATCTTCGTTGTATATCCACAGCTTCCAGCTGTATCGCTTCTACTTTTTTCCAATTCCATTATAATGGAATAATAATTATTAGAAAATTCAGTTTCAAATATCAGTCCTAACAGTAGATAAGGTAGAATCCTCAATTCTACGTCACTGATTATAATCGATGAAATTTCAAAGTGTCCTCTTTATGCTATGAAATTATTTGATGGATTACTGAGAGACTTGAGTTCAGGAAAGAATAGAAACAAATTATTTGGGGGGAAACAATTTTGTTAAGCGTTGATTTTAGACAAATCCTGCTCATGATTCATGTGTTACCCTCATAGAAAATTGTAGATCGTGGTCTGAATTTCGAAACTTTCATCACTTTAACTCGAAATATGAGGGCCCTTCCTCATGAAATTCAATTTGTTCAGATTCTTATATCACTTGGTAACTGTGAAATGGAAGATTTCCCTCTGTTCGGTTCGGATATTGTTGAAATACCGAATAATTTAATTTGTGATCCTGCAAACATCATCAATGATATATTTGGAAATATTCCGGAAACTATTTTATCTACTGACACTTTGAATTCAGTTATTTTGGTTCCAACAAATTATGATTGTTCATTTATAACTTTAGAAGTCTTAAAACGAATGCGTGGAGAGGAGCAGGCTTACTACAGCAAAAGAAAACTGTATAGTATTATTAATACGGAATTTATAAACAGGAAAAGCATTAATTAACGGAAGTCGCATACGCGTAAAACGAATGCACCGAAACTCAAAAGGTTGCTAGGTGTTGACAGGTGTAGCACGTAATACTCGAATTTTAATTTCCCGTATTCATTTGACTTATTCGGGAACTCTTTTACCCTTCAAATTTCAAAGAACTCAATTTCCAGTCATTCCAGCTTTTGCAATGACTATAAATAAATCCCAAGGTCAAACGTTTCAAAAAGTTGGAATTTTGTTGAGATAGCCTGTGTTTAGTCACGGATAATTGTATGTTGCCGCCAGTAGAATACGACCATTCAATGGATTGCAATTTTATTTTTCTGAGACATCAGATCAAGGCCATCTCGTGATAGTAGAGTTTTCACAAAGAACATTGTTTACAGAGAAGTTATTAGCACTTAAAAAACAAATGTTTTTTTTTTTTTCTAGAATGCGGTCGATTATGTCGGCCGCGGGTTCCCCTAGTTTTCCATAAAATGTGTGCTTGCTTTGCAATTCGTTCCACTTTTGTATTTTGCAGTTCTTTACAGTTTGTTTGTTTCTTCACAGTACTACAATTTCGGCAGTAGGTATCGTTTTTTTCCTTCGTCACGTAGACACTTGATCAATATGATTTTAAGTACAGCGGCTCGAAATTTTTTAGATTAGGCCAAAGTAACGGCGTTCTGTACTATATTTTTTTCATTTTGCTGTGACTTCAGCGTTTTTTTCACATGAATTTGACTTAAACCAAATATTGGAAGTTTTTATTTTTCACAGTACTACAACTTCAGCTGTAGGAATCGTTTTTTTTTTATTATATACACTACTATGACTTTAGTCATAAAATTTTTAAGGTGTTATAGTACAATTTGAATTGCACCTTTAGTCGATGGACTAACCGAGCGCCACTTATGAAATTAGTTATTATGGTTTTTGTTTATTAATTGAATTCTGCTTTTATCCTTTATTTAAGTATTTTACATAGATTTTCATAGTTTTATGTGTTCAAATATATAAGTATATTTAGATTAAATAAAAAGTTCAATTATAATCAATTAAGGATTTTGTTGTTCTCAGAGTAGCATATAGTTTATTTATTTAATAGTTTTAACATTGTGTTTTTTTGATGTTTTTTATTTTACATATAATTTTGATTGTCTTTCTTTTATATTAATTCACTTTAATATATATATAAACCGTTTGTTTAACATAGATCTTAATTTATCAAGCCACGAAAGAAGAGTGAGTGCTTGCATAGCAAAAGAAAAGGAAAAGGATACTGATTTTTCGAGCAAAATTATCCTAAGCGATGAAACACATGTTAATCTTTGTTAATCGACAAAATTGTCGTATTTGGGGTTCGGAGAACCCACATGTGATTGTCGAAAACAAATGCATCCACAATGTGTTACTCTTTGGTGTGGATTTTGGGCTGGAGATATCATTGGTCCATACTTTTTGAAAATGAGGCTGCTCAAGCAGTGAATGTTACTGGTGATCAATATCGCGACATGATAACACTGTTCTTTGTCCAAAAATTGAAAGATATTGATGTGGCCAATATGTGGTTTCAACAAGTTAGTGCCACATGCGATACAGCCCGTGAAATAATTTTCAGGTCGTGTACTCTTTCGTTTCGGTGATCAGAATTGGCCCCCTAGATCGTATGATTTAACACCTTTAGATTTCTTTTGAAGTCAAAGCTGTATGTTAACAAGTCCACATCCGCCATTGCATTAAAAGAGGAAATTCGATGCTGCATCAACGAAATTCAACGACATTTATGCAAAGTGGTAATGGAAAATTTCGACAAAAGAGTGCGTATGTGCCAAGAAAGTCGTGGAGGCCATCTGATCGATGTGTTAGAACCCTACGTCCTATATAGTTCATAATTCAATAAAGAAGTAACAATCAAAATACTAAAAACTGTGTCTTTTATTTCATTCAAATTTTGCCTAAATTTTTGCACACTCTTTATATTTTTTTTAAAATGATACAATAGGCTTTTGGTAACTGAAGTAAGAAATATAAATTTTTTATTTAAATATCGTGAAAAAAATGAATCGATCATCTCTGTAGTACTTAGTTTTCGAGCATTCGCCACGGTCAAAAATTCAAGTAAAGGAAATTTTGTATCATCTGCAAAGTTAATACTGTAGTCCTCAGTCCTCGTCAAATTTTTCGCCAAATCTTCTTTGGAGTATTTCAACGAGTAACGCATATTTCGCCTTTATTAGAAACATTAAGGCCAATCCCTCTATTGAGTTCGGGATGTATGTCCATATATGAAGTGACAATGTGTGTATCTTTAGTAATACGATAAATAGTTACTCCCACCGCTGCAACTTCCTTTTTTTATAACATAAAATTTAATTGAAATTCGGAATATCAATTTGTTCTTTATTTTTTATCCGAGCTGCTGGTAGGAGTACAACATTAAACATTTTCCAATAGTAACTTTTTTTAAATCAGTTGCAAGCGTAAGTAAGCTATGGTAATTGAATGAAGATACTGATAATCCATTACTGTATGTAGATTTTATTTTTTTAATTTAGTATTATTTTTTTAGAATCTATCAAAACAATGATTTTTTATGGGGTGATCATTTTTCTTGAAGTTTTAATAGGTAAGATAGGGATTAGGTCACTGGTTGAAGCGAAAGGGAAGATCCATGGGATGATAGCGGTTTAATCTGCGGAGTTGCTGACTGTTGCCCATGAGTTGTACTGCGAAGACTTTTACGTGGTTTTGTAGTCGATGTTCATAGCGTCGACTAGCAACAGCGATCTTGAGGTCGTAATGAAAGACATCGTTGCGAACATAAAAAGGGGCATCTACTAAACTCCGAAGAGTTTTGGACTGAAATCTCTGTATGATGTTAACATTAGAGCCCCATAACTGAATGCAATATGTCCAGATTGTTCTTAGAATTGCATTATAGACCAGCAGGTTATTGCGTAGTGAGAGCTTCGAAGTAGGCCTGAGTAACTAGTACAGATGCAAGAGCTTGAGGTTAAGCTGGGTCCGCTTGTAGGAGAGATATGTTCTCCAGTTAAGTGCTTTCTATCCAGAGTAAGCCCTAAATTAACGCTATAGGCCGCCAACACACCAGAGATAGATATAGCCTTTTTTGCATTTTTGTAAAACTGACCGATACGCTCGCTTTCAAAGGCTATCAAAAGAAAACTAATGAAGGGAATTGACTGAAACTCTGACTCTACTAAAAGAATGTACTGCACGATGGTAATACTCTTTTGTAAAAGCAGCGCCATGGGGTGGTGAGGCTAAGAACTTGTTGATTGACCCTCGTATGTTATACAATTCTGTGCCGTAGCTCTGGTGTGGCAACTGCTACAGATGAATTCGAGAAAAGATTTAAACCGAAATGCGCCAAAGACAGACGGCCGTAGCCAACGCCGACCACGCGACGCCTAATGACTTGATAATCAATACACCAAATGATCAGTCGACATCAGAAGTCGGATAAACCGAATATAATTTGTTACAAGTTTGGAGAGTCTGGATATATTCAACAAATTGCACAAAAACTGAGACTAGTGGTGGAAAAGCAGTGAGCCGTGAGAAGAGGGTGGAACAGTGCTGTTACACCGAGGGGAGACTTTTGTCACTACTTTTGACTCTGGTTCACGGATAAAACAAAAGAACTTATCTTTTTAAATTAATTGGCAGGAGAATAAGTAAAGTAGTTATGTTTAAAAGCATAGGTGGCATATGCAACATCGTACAAGTGTTAAGTAGTGTATTGATTAATGATAATTGTATTGAGGTATTGTTTCATTTATTGCCTGATAAACATTTAAAGAATGACATTGTTATAGGTCGTGAAATTTTTAGCCAGGGCTATAATGTAATTATTGCCCCAGATAATTTTCAAATTGTGAGAATTAAAACTGTAAACTATTATACCGGCGATGAGAAAATTATTGATGTTAATACCGAATTGATTGGAGAAGATATAAACAAATTAATATCACTTTTGGAAAAATACTCAAAATACTACCGGTTCAGGTAAGAGATTTTGGCTACGCATACTAGAATGATCGAACACATTGCAAGTAATCGATTACGTGAGAAAGCTCTCTTGTAATCGGTCGGCGTTGGAAGCTTTCAGGTTTCGTTTGAGTGAGAGGCTTCGATTGAAATCAATCTGCGACCAGAACTCAAAAGCGGCACATGTCTGCACGCTATAAGAAACAACTTATAAAGAACTTATACAAACGACGTTTATATTTGAGTTTGTCTTTCGCTTAAACAAGTTAATCATATACGTATAATTTGCTTTAATGAAGTGCTAAAGAACTATGGTAAATAAAAAAAATTAAATTAATCATCATTATACAATAACTAAAGAATTTATTAATAAATAACACATCATTATAAAATAACTTATACACAAAATTTGTTTAGTTTAGCCGAACTTTTGTTCTTTTAGTTATAATGTATTCTCACAGAATTATGAAATACATTTATGAAACTTTTTGTTACATTAAAAATGATAGAATTAAGAACTAATGAAATATTTGAATTTTTGTTTCTTTAATTATAATTTATTCTTATAGAATTAACAAATACATTTTTACTTTGTGTTTCTTTACTTAATTAAATAGAATTAATAAATTTATGAAAAGTTACATTGAAAACATCTGTTTTATCCTTCAAATTAGTTGTGAAATAGATACATTACATCAACAAAGTACATAAATATTAGACTTGTGCAAGAGCACATCCGCATTGCCAATAAGGGTTGTAGTTCAGGTACGTCTACTCAAATTCATTGTGCGTAAAAAAATGTGTACGTTGTTCTTGTTTTCAGTCTGGAACGAATTGAAAGAGTTTGTGCCTTCGTATTTGAGACATTCGAAATGAAACCTTGTGTACAACGAAAACAATGGGTTATTCAATTATACACATTTACGCAAGAGATGAAGTGAGTTGGACGCAAATCAAAAAACAAAACAAAGTAAAGCATATGCGACATCAGAAGTGGGATCGGCCTTCCTGCCTGCATTGTCAGTGGCAGTGGCGTGATTTTATGGAGCTTCAAGTTAAAAACATTATGGAGCCTGCTAAAGCTTTGCAGTATTCAGCAATAGGCTCACAACAAGGAAAGATTGTCACGCTTTCCAAATTTAATCCTGACTTGGTAAGTATTAATGCTTCTTCATGGTGTGTTACAGCCGACATTATCTTAACAGAGAATCTGCTGGAAGGAGGCACGCTCGTAATGGCCTTAAGTAAGGCAGCCCATCTCAATGGCAATTGAATTACATAGCAGCAATTTATAGTTCTTTTTGTGCAGCGGCATGTCAGTACGCTGTCAGGCTTCGATGCGAGCGGACGTGTCCGCGGACTGCTATTTAATTTTGCTCTTGAATTTTGTAAAATCGTAACGGTAAACGTGATATGCTTTTTGTTTTGATTTGATTTTCTTTTGCTTTGATAAATAACTGTCAACAACTTTTGTTATCAGTAAAGTGTGTAATTTAGTGTAATTAAAATTTTTTAATTTTTAAATTTAAATTTATTTCTCACTCGTACGCGTACGCATTACATGCCGCCTAAGAAGCAGAGGACGACGGTGGCGTCGGGGGACGTCATGTCGTCATCTGATGAGGCTTCGTCGGTGATATCGACTGGAAGACTGTTTCCGAGGCTGCTGTTGACTCTCTTGGGGGGGAGAAATAGAGGGGAAGAAACTTTTGTTGTCCCTCAGGTGCCAACCTCTGATGCAGCGTCGGCGTCTGGTAAACGCAAGGGGTCTGTTATCGAGAGGATGAAAAGCATAACTGTTGACGTCACCGGGTGTCTGCTAGATGAGTTTAATGGTGTCTCATCGTCCGTGACCCGATCTATCCTGGAGTTCACCAACCAGTATGAATTTCTTTTGATGAGACTAGTCGCAGAAAATGTGCGTCTAAAAGGACGTATAGATACGGCTCGCAACTGCAGTGTCAAAAGCGTCCAAGGCGTCCCACCCGTGAGCGACCCTTGTGTTCCCAAACTTTTGGCAAAATTGCCACAGACGTGGTGGAACAGGTGGTGAAAGATGATGGGCCTACACTAGGTATACGTGTGCATGAGGTGAAGCCACTACTGGATGGTGGTGCGATCATTCGCACTCCTTCTGTGGTGGAGCTCAATAAGTTGAGGGACAACAATAAGTTCGGTGAGTAAGGTTTGGAAGTGATTGTAAATGAGAAGTTAGGCTCTATGGTAGTAGTTCAGGGGGTTCACTCCCAGATTGGACCTGATAAGTTCATGAGAGAGTTGTATGAGAGTAACCTGAAGGATAAGATGAGGGAGGGGGAGTTCAAGAAGAGTGTCCGCCTGTGTGGCAAGCCCTGGGTGGTGACCGCTGATGTGGCGGTGAATGTGATTCTAGAAGGTTCTGCTGTTGCCATGCAGACCCTTCTGGAAGCTGAGCGCTGCTGCATCAAGTGGTTCTCATTTAGGGTTCATATCTACGAACCGAGTAGCGACCCTATCATCCTTGGTATTGACGCGAATGCAGCATCCCCGCTTTGATTCAGTAAAATACCTCGACATGCGTCCGGGTATGCGAACCGCATACGGGGTGAGCTGCTGGCTGAATGGGCCGTGTCCCGGGATGTTATGGTCGTTAACGAACCCAGTGAATGGTACACCTTTGATGGCCCAGTAGGAAAAAGTGATATTGATGTCACTTTTGTGAATGAGGCAGCGATGAGGCTGTATGAGTTTGAGTGGAAAATTAAGGGTGGGTGGGGCGTGAGTGATCATAATCTCATTGAGATTATAATGACTTACACTCCAGTTGTGCGTGAAAGTATACTCGTGAATGGTTGGCGTGTGCATAATGCAAATTGGCCACTGCATGTACACACCTTGAGAGAAGAAGCAATGGAGGTTCCGTTGACCCACTTCTCTGGAATGAATGTTGATGAGCAGGTTGAGTGTGTGGAAAGGTGGGTGAGTGGTGTGAATGATTGTATGTTTCCAAGATACCGCAGGGGCAATCTTGGTAGAGTGAAGTGGTGGACGAATGAGTTAAGCATGAAGCGGAGGCTGGTTCGTAGACTTCGGAAGAGATTCCAGAGGGCCAGATCTGCTGATGCTGTGAATGTGGACCAACTTAGATAGAAGCTTAGTCGTGAGTTGAAAGATTATAAGCGTATGCTTATAAGAGTGAAAGAGGATGAATGGAGAACTTTTCTTCGGCGCAATGAGCATGATCCTTGGGGTGGGTGGACAAATGTGTG
>JBAMAW010001390.1:0-16995 GCA_037043295.1 Amiota minor
TCACGGCGTGAATAGTATTATTAGTTTGTCATGAAGTTTGTAACATGCAGAAGGAGACAAAAGAGACGACATAAAGTATATATAATCTTGATCAGCTCGATTAGGCGAATTGATTAAGCCTTGGCCGTCTGTCTGTCCGTCCGTTTATATGTATGCAAACTATTCCCTCAGTTTTTGAGCTAGAGAGCTGAAATTGGGAAGGACCTTTTTTTTACTATACGCAGCACATTTGTCGGAATCAGTGAATCGGCCCACTAGAGGGGTACCTCCCACACAAACAACCCATTTGAGTTCATGTTCTTATTAGAAAAACTTTTTTGTTTGTGTCCTATCGAACTGAAACTTTCCAAGATAGACGCAGGATATTTGTCGGAATCTATAAGTTTCTAATCAATCTCCACAAAATGCGTAAATTTCAAGACCCTAGAGTTCGCTCCCTTACAAACTCAAACCCAAATTTAAGTTTCTATTAGAAAAACTTTTTTGTTTTTTGTGTTATCGAACTGAAATTTGACATGTACAAGTTTCTGATCCATATCCAACAACTGTTTAGATTTCAAGACACTAGGATTACTGGATCGTAAAGCGTAGGCAAAAACGTTTTCTAGGGGATGCGGTAAAGGTATATCAACTTCGGTATAGTCAAAGTAAATCTCCTGAATAGTTTTTCTTGTTAATTAGTTATTGCAATCCTTAGGTTTACGTTTCTTCACCGTTCACAGAAAAATTGTAACGGAAATGTTTTAAAAACATCGACCTTACCAATGTTTCGAATACTGCTATCGGAGTCGTTTCGGAGCAACAAATTGATTATGTCTGGTAACCAATTGATCAGTTTTCATGATGGCCAGAAACCATTCCTGCCGAAATTAGTGCACGTTGGATTCGACTGTTCGGAACACCTTAAACCATTACTACGGGACAATGTACCCGATTTGAGTCTGTTTTGTTGAAGGTGTTAGAAAATCTCGTTGGTAGCAAGAACATTCACACGACCAGTTATCATCTTCAATCAAATGGTTTCGTTGAAAGGTGGCATCGATCGTTTAGAGCATCAATGATGTGCATTTCTAATACTCCGTGGCTTCAACTTCTTCCAGTAGTGCTTCTAGGATTTGTGCATGTCACAATCGACACATACAGTCATCTGCTGCAAAAATTCTGTATGGAACACCGCTTCGTTATTCAAATGAATTTTTTGATGAAATAGATGCCACATTGTCCGCTTCAAATTAAATTAGCAGTTCCCGTAAACATATGCAAAAAACTCGACAAACTCCGACTGCTCATCACACCAACCGAAAACCGTACCACGTACTTATGAAAAGTAGTTCCGTGTTTGATTTTCGAATCCGTCACGTTGTCCCTAGCCGGAGGGTACTATGTCTATGGCTCCGTGCCATTTATTTATTATCATATACGAGGTTTGTTCAAAAAGTATCGCGAATTTTGAATTTCCGCGGGTTACGTATATTCGATTTGATTGCGACGTTATGTTGGTACTCATGTCCCTCACTTATGCTGACAAGGTCGGGTATTTTAAAAGTTCAGTTCAGCTTCTTTGCTTGCACGTGTGTTGACCCGTCTTCAATTTTTGCCTATTCCAAAAAATGGATCAAAGAATTTGTATTAAATTTTGTGTGAAAAAAAAAATTAAATGCGCTGAAGCATATGGTGAAGCTATCTTCGACCGAAGCAACGTTTATCGGTGGTACAAAATGTTCTCAGAGGGCAGAGAAGATGTAAACTACAAAGAGCTTGCCGTATGCCCGAGCACGTGAAGAAAATAGTATTGGCCAATCGTCGAATCACCGTTAGAGATTTGGCTGAGGACATAAACATATTGATTGGCTTCTGTCATTCGATTTTTACTAATGATTTGGGCATGAGACGGATCGGCGCGAAATTCGTACTTAAATTGCTCAATTTCGACCAAAAACAGCATCAGTCGCTTCCTTCCTTTCCAAAAGCTCCTTCAATAAACAATAATTCCCTCAATGGCTCCTTTTTCCACCTTTTTGACGCCGAAAAAATCGCCTCACAAAATCTCTCCACATGATCCTTGGCGTTCCAGGGATACCAAACAGGGAATTCTATCAGTGCTGCCTCATGTAATAAGGCGAGTGATAATATGCAAGTTGCTTCAATACCATTCAATTGTTGTTTAAAAAAATATTATTAAAATCGGTTCTGTATATATTTATATAGATAAATAGATATGTAGAGAGAAATTCTTGCGAAGCCGGGGCGGGTTGCTGGTACAGTATATACTGCAACTGCTTGACAGGGTGTCTCATTAAACTTTTTTTTTATACTGTGTTTTTTTGTTTTTCATACGTACTCTAATTTCTTTTCTTGTTTTATTTAATATTTGGCTTGAAAATGATTTTTTGTAATATTTCGTACTAAAAAAAAAAATACATTTGATATTTATTCTCAACGGGCCGTGCATTGTTGGTTGTGTGATAATATTTGCCATCCAAAATGTGCGGGACTGACGGGTCGTGACCATGACAGGATTGCTAGCATATCTAAATGTGTATGTGGCAAATTGATGTGGAGAATCAGGTTGAATATTCGTCGATCATAGTTTACGTGACAGATTTATCAAACTGGATTCACCTCCTCCCCTTCTTTTATTCTCACCTGCTTCATTGGTTAACTCTACTCCATTACCTATTACTACTCATACTCCCGAGATTATTACCCCTCCTATTTACACTACCTCAATTCCTATGCCCCACTGTTTACCCTTATCTACATCCCATACACCTGCTATAATTTCCCATATTCCTGAGCCTATGTCAAGGGTCCCAGTCTCACAGATGGGTTCACCTGTTCCACTAGTGGATCAAGTATGTACCTCTAAGCGGTCTAGACCAACTTCCCCAACAACATTCAATACCGTGAAGGATAATGCTGATATAGCATATACTTCCAAACGGTCTAGACCTGCTTTACATTCCTCGTTGAACACTGCGGGGGACAACAATGGTAATGTGTCCACTAATGGTCATACACCACTTCCTTTGTCGGTACCTCAGCCCATATTGGCATCTGTACCATTACCTGCATCTAACTTGACTTGTTCCAATTCAACACCTGTTTTTACTGTGATTGCACCCCGTTGAAATGTTTTCATTTCTAGGTTGGCTCCAGATACAACCTTCGGAGATATTTTTTCTTATATTCTAGCCAAAATATATGTTAAGGCAAATGATCAGAAATTTAATTTCTGGAACCCACGTGACATTTCTTGGCTAGTGTGCCTTCTACAAGTTGCTTCTCGCCTGCGATCTGAACTTGTTAGTTTGAACTATTCACCTAATATTGAGTTTATTTGTTTGAAATTATTGTTGGCTCATGAATCTTTTTGCATATCATGGTCTTATATTCCGCCTAATTCCTTCATATTTAAAAAATATAATTCAATGAGTGTTAACTCCACTCTTTCTAGTCCGGTTGTTGTCACTTCTGGTGTTCCTCAAGGAAGCCATCTTAGCATATTATTGTCCAATCTGTTATAAACAATCTTCCTCTTTCCTTGAAATACTCTCGAGTTCTAATGCTGATGATGTCAAATTCTGTCTATCGTTTGACAATATCTCTTTGCATATTAGACTACAAGAGGATCTAACCTCACTCCAATTTTGGTGTATACGTAATCTTCTTGTGCTTAACTGTGCTAAATGCATGTTCATGACGTTTCATCGTAAGAGACCTCATTTAGCTTCTTATACGACAGACAATAACTCATTGGCGCGTGTTTCTACTTTCATTGACTTTGGAGTGATTTTTTTGTCACTAAACTGAGTTTCAACCATCATATTTCATCAACCATTAGAAGGGCTAAGAGTATTTTCGGCTTTATTAAGAGATGGTCTAAATAATTTAAAGATCCCTATACTACCAAGATTCTTTTCATCACTCTAGTGCGCCTGTACTTGAATACTGTTCATGTGTTCCAATATAAAAAATATCAAGACCGCATTGAGTCGATACTGAAGCAATTCCTTCTCTTTGCTCTTCGTGGTTTAAATTGGGATCCCAGTGTACGTTTGCTTCATTCTTTAGCAGGATTCTTCTTATAGATCTCCCATTATTGCAAAATCGCCGATTGATTGCTTTTAATTTGTTTTGTGTAGTTATAAATTACTAGCTTTGCACAGCCACTCTTTGCTGTGGCCTTTCAAACAACAAATATAAATAAATATAAATGAAATAATTAAGTTTTGCAAACATAATGATGATAATGATCAACAAATAAACATAATGATGATAATGATCAATCAATAAACATTATGATGATATTGATCAACAAACTAAAAGTAAAGCAACAATTAAAATTGACAGCATGTAAGTCTTTATGAAATTCGTTAACTCACACATAAACCTTAACTTTTGTCTACTTGGACTATTTCATTCTGCTCTCTTAATATTTATAATTATTATATTAGAGCTATTTAGGCAAAGACAATTAAAATGTCTGCGTTGTGTAGTGTGTAGAGAGTAGGACTGGCAAACCGAGGGCATACGGTTCGAATACTGCATTGAGATTGTTTTTTTTTTTTTTATCATTACTTAATTCTGACAATAGAACTCTCATTCTCTCATTAATGCAGTCATGAGCGGTAACATCCTGGGTCCTCACGAGTTTGCATAAACAGCAAAAATACAATATTGTACTACTCAGTGAGACGTGGATAGGTAACATTCAAGAGTTTCATATTCCGAATTTCGATTGCATTGTATAATACAAAAGACCACATGTTCGTGATGGAGAAGTAGCAATTTATAAAAATCACAGTGATACAATAAGCATTGTCACACCAAGTATGCATATAATTACGGAATCAATGATACGAAGGTCAAGTATTGGCGACATTTGTTCCGCAACATGCAGGATGGAGAACGGTATTCAAATAAATATGGCAGTTATTTACATATCGCTGGCTAGTTCAGTTCAAGACATGACGTTCTTCATCCATATATATATATATTGGAGTTTAGTGAGGAGGGTTCTGCTCTACTCGGACAAAATTACCACAAACTTCCACTTATTTTGGCTGGTGATTTCAATGTAAATTTTGCTGAAGAGAAATCAGAACCACTTTTCGAAAAATTTTATCTTACAATGAGCAATAGTCCTTCTCAATCCACAACAAGATATCACACGACAATTGATGCAGTTTTTTTCTCGATTTTTGTGTAACATCGAATCAAAAACATTCATTTCTTACTTTAGTTACCATAAACCAATCGTGGCTATGATACAATGCGGTACATAAAATTTAAAATTACATATACACACAGCGTCAAAAGAAAGTGAACACATTGGTGTTTTGAATTAAAAGTTTTATAATTATGTATTAATGAATACAAAATAAAAAGTTAGTATGCAGAATTCAAGGCTTACATTTTAGGAGTCGATTTCAATTTAAAGTGTAATCAAAATCAATACACAACCAAAAATAATTCACATTAATTAAAAAAAGTCCAAATTTTACGCGTCAAAAAAAAGTGAACAGTATATGTAAAGTGGCAAATATTAAGTTAAAATATTACACTTTTTTAAACTTAATATTTTGTATTTTTTTGGCATCGATTGGACAAGGTTTTTTGTCACATCAGGAGAGATTTTGACCCATTCTTCCATTAGACACTTCTTTAGGTCTTCCTTGCTCAAAATCGTCCTCTGCCTGATCTTCCTGTCCAGGTGTTCCCACAAATGCTCAATTGGATTGAGGTCTGGAGATTGTGGCGGATGGTCAAATGTCTTAGGGGTCCTATACAGTAGCCATTCCTTCAGAATTCTCGCTGTATGTTTTGGATCGTTATCTTGTTGGAAGATCCAATTGCCCGAGAGGCCTATTTTGTCGACACTGGGGGCGACATTGTTTTGGAAAATTTTTAAGTAATCCATCTTGTTTATTGTTGATTCAATGAAAACCAGATTTCCGACTCCAGATGCCCCAAACCTAAACCATCCTTAAACCATCAGTACTTTTTAAAGAATGCTCATCGTATAACATTGACATTGTAGTCTAATCCACCTATTCTTGTAACTTTATTAATATTATATATTATATCCAAATCTTAATACACAAATAAATAAAATTATTTTTTCTGAAAATGTATGTATTGTTGTTTTCTATATTAATATTATAAAGAGGAAATATTTGTTTTTTTTATTTTTATTGAATAGTCTCAAAAAGTACTTAACCTATTTTAAAAATTCTTTCGCCGTTAGAAAGCTACATTTAAGGTGAGTGCCATAGCCTCTGCTTTATTTTTAAGAAAATTAGGGATCCATACGAAAATTACAATAATAATGAAATATATATACTATTAACAAAATTTTTCGTACACTTCGTTGTTCTTGCATTGCTGCTTCTTTAAATTTGTTGTATTGTTCTTGTTGCTGTACTTGTTCCTTATCATTTAATATCAACTGTGTGAGAGTATTACGCTCTTCGTTCTCTTCTTTGTGAATACGATGGCACTAAGAGCGGGACAATAGAGAGACAGTGTCTTTCATTCAAAGATGACCAATAAATGAGCAAGTCGAGCTATTAAAATGCATAAATATATAGACTGGACAAATGGCTCTTTAAAAGGGAGCTCTTCTTCTTATTTTAAATTTTGTCAACACAATTTGTGTGGGATATGTAACAACAAAATTACATACAATTTGTTGTTAGGCTCACATCACAGCAGTACATCGAATAATTTTCGTTCGGAAATATTTAAATTTCGTTGTTTAATATTGTTTAAAACTAAACCCAGAAAAAGGTACTATTCAGATTAAAGCAAAACAAAAAGGACTTTTTTAGAACTGTACACTCAAAAAACAGAAACCAGGTTTCATCTATATATTTAAAAAATTCAAACTATATTCCATGTTTACTATCCTCAGACATCTAAGACATTTTCAGTATAAAATTAAAAGTTATTTTCAGAACTTATATATACACTTCTCTATCCAAAAACTTTGATTATTTTGTTCCCATTATTTCCGTATTTTCCATTACTTAATTATATTCAATTGGTCCAAATAATATTACTGGGACACTTACAATACAATCTTTTTTAAATACTTTAATACCTACCTATTGTTGAAAGACGCCAAAATGCCTAAAAGAGGAAGGTCTCAACTATCTAGACATAGTTCCCAGGCGAGGGCAGCCAGAATACGTTGTATTGCAGAAACTTCTTCTGAAAATGTGAGTTGTCTTGCAAGTCACAGAGAATACGCGTCGCAGTCGCTTGCTAGGGAATCGAGTTCCCAACGTTCACAACGCCTTGCTGAACAAAGTCTGAGAACTTTACAAGTAAATGCACGACAGTCGAGTGTCACGCATTCTCAGCGGCTTGATGAAATAAGGGCTATGTCGCGCAATGGAATCAAGCACTGCTCATTCCCACGACTTATATCGCAGAGAGAAAATCATCGGGAGTCAAGAACTAGAATTCGCGATCAAGTTTTATCTCATAGTGAAAGATTGGTTTTCAGGTACGATCCACAGGTTGATAATGCTCAACAGACCTCCTTCCAAATCGGAGCCATGAATAAGATCTGCTCTAAGTGCTCTGTCAAAAAATGGACCGATGAACCTAATGGTATGCTTATCTCCCTAATATTCAGGAGCCACCACAACCATTAAAAAATTTTTTGACAAATAATCATTCACTATCTGCACATTTTTTAACTAACATACGAAGGTACACTTTCAAATGACTTCGTGTGGTGTAAAAGAAATTAGGGAAGGAAATTTTATGCCCACTTTTAAAATAGAAGAACAAGTACAATCGAATTCGGTTAGCAGAAACCACACTTACCTGCATATTTCGTTTTAATGCATAAAACAGACAAAATACTGAAGTGAATTACAGATTTTCTTGTTTTTTATTAGCTTTAAGTGCATTTTGTTTAAGTGCACTTTTCGCTTAGCGCCACCTTTTGTTGAGAAAAAAAAAAAAGAATTTGCTTACGATCATGTGATTTTGCTGCACAAAGCGCTATCTAAAGGGTTTTTGATTTTTTCCTTGCTGGTATTTCTAATTGAGTGCATATTTCGTAAATTAATGTGAGTGGCAAATTAACAGTTATGTGTTTGTAAATGGGACAAAAGAAAATTATAATAAAAACAAAAATGGGCAAAGGTAAAAGATTAGCATGCCTAAGTATTACAGATAAGTTAAAAATTATGGAATCAGTGCACGATGGTCAGAGCAGAAAAGCTTTAGCTGAAAAATATAAATGTGACCTTTCCACGATAAGCCGTATTTGCAAAAATGAAAATGAGTTGCGACAAGTAGCAACAACCAGTAGTCTTGAAGTAAAGCGCCAAAGAAAAGGCGAACACGACAAAGTGGAATCTGCATTGTATGTATGGTTTACACAGGTCAGTAAAAAATATGCAATCATTTCTTCGCGTGTGCTTCTGGAAAAAGCGAAAGAGTTCGCAAACAATTTGGTTGATGATTTTAAGACACAATCATCCTGGCTATGGCGTTGGCGTAAACGGCACAACATTAAGTTTGGACAAATTCACGGCGAAGCTGGTGAAAATGACAAAGAAACTGCTGCGGACTATGAGACTGCGGTAATGGCTGGCTTAATAAAAAATTTCGATCCAAACGATATTTTTAATGCTGATGAAACGGCTTTATATTATAAAGCAATGCCAAACACCACATTTTTTACCGGTGATCAGCATCCTGTGAGAGGAAGAAAGTCACAGAAAGTCAGAGTTACTCTGCATTTGAAAACAATAATATTCATTATCAAGAGTTCATCTTTGTGTTTGGAATAGGCACTTACAAAAAAGTATTTGTCATTGGACACTACGATGTTTTAAAAAATCGCCGCATACCACAAACCAAATTTAAAACTAAACAATATTAAATTTTCTTTTTTGCCTCCAATTACTACTGCTCTTCTACAACCATTAGATCAAGTCATTATCGCTTCATTTAAGAGGGAGTATCGACAAATTATCATAAGGAAGCAGCTTATCGCTATAGAACCAGGCAAAACTGTTAAGCAGTTCTTACAAGAAGTGTCTCTTCTAAGCGCACTGAATTTCATAAAGAAAGCTTGGGATTTAGTAAAAGCTGAAACAATTTCAAATTGTTTTAAAAGAGTAAGTGAGAGAAAGAATAGGATAGATTATTTAATCAAAACATGACTTATATTTTCTAGGTAGGATTTCTCGAGAAGGCAGCACCTTCAGCTGTAGAATCTGAAACGGTGGCAGACTTACCAATTGATACCAGCAATGAGTATGTACATTGCGATAGCGACTTCCAATGCTATGGAGAATTAGATGACAATGAAATAATTGAACTCGTTAATCACGACAACTGTGAGGAAGAAGCAGTGGCTCAGACAGTAATGCAGGGGACTGCCAAATCGAGAATGCAAAAAAAGTCGAAAAAGTTCCTTCGACAAAAGAAGTATTTTGTGCTCTTCGCACTTTGGAAGTATTTGCCACAGCACATGACTTACAAGAAGATTATAATACTATCCTGGAATTAGAAAATTATAAAAATTAAAATTTAATCATATATTTTCTAAACTTTACTTTACTTTCATAAAACTTTAATTAATTTGAATTTTCACTCATTATATACGAGTTCTAAAATCTCTTCGCTTAGCTGCACATTTCACTTTGCTGCACAAAAAATTCTTCAGAAAATTGGTTGCTGGTAACCGAATTCGACTGTATATCATCTTATAGGAAGCCTTCTGCCACCTGAGGTCAAAACCCACAATAGGAATGATACCGTCAACGAAATAAACAATTTGATCATACAAAAAATTCGAGGCCACGTCAAAATTTATAAAATAGCCCAGGAATTTTTAAATTCACTTTATCCCGCTGGACTGCCACCTCATGAATTAAAATTAAAAATCGCTTTTGAGAAATTTAAGGCCTCCTAGCATGTGCATGTGCATGTGAGGCTACTTATTGTATATAGGAATTGAAGGACAACTGAATTGTAGCGACCATTATTACCGGTGCTGCAGCCGGTCAATTAGCTCATATTCCTAGGATACCGATGATCCCTAGCGATTTGCCAATTCCGTTCAAACGACTTCAATTTCCAATGTAAGCGACGGTTTTGTTTTCGCAAAGTGAAGTCGGAGCAGATTGATCTTCTTTCTACAATTGCAGTGATGTGACTACTGCTATAAATTTTTTTTACGCACCGGTTTACAATATTTTCATTACCTATGTCCCCAATAACTCTTGTTCTAAAGTATCCTATAAACCACATTGGCTTAAGAGAAGACTTTCTAACTTGAAGAACGTTAAGTCGAGGCTATACTAAAAATTCAGGAGTGCTGGCTCTTCTATTACATTTTCAAATTTTGTTGTGGCCCAGGCTAATTTTCTTTTATTAAATAGCCTTTGTTATATTAACACCAACTTCTCACATTGTAGACTGTAATTTTCGCGTGACCTTGAGCAGTTTTATAAGTTTGTGAGCTCTAAACGCAACTTTTCTTTACTTAGTTTCCTCGTTGTTGTATCTAGTTGACGAACAAGCCTGTGGTGATTTAGGTATTCCTTATTCCTCTGAATAATCATTTAACAACCTTCCATCCATATCCCAGATGGTTTCTCCTGTAATTGGAGAGGGTACTTGTCTGCTTAACTACTGTGCTGAGTCTCTATGAAAGCCGCTCCTGAAACTATTCAATTTATCACTTCAGAACGCATCTTTTCCTTCTATCTGAAAGGATGTCTTTATTGTTCATAAAAAGAATGACACTTCCATTTACAGAGGTATTGCAATACTTTCGGCAATTCCAAAGTTGTTTGAAAAAATTATCATCCTCAACCCAAATATTCTTGATAAAACTACTACGTCATTTACAAATTAGGTAAGAGGTGGAAAATGAGCAGTAGGAACTTGGCTTATTTTGAAGAGTAAAATAAAGAATGGTTGGATGAGATGCTTGTGTTACCTAAAGAAGGAAAACCTGGACGTCCATCTAAGGCATTCTCAGATTGCAAAGCGAATACTCAAAGAAAAATAAAACCAATGTGAGTCAGATCACACGGGAGATGTGTAAACCTGTAGTACTTGAAGATTTTTGTAGGTTACAAGTTATGCGTTTAATTTAATTTAATTTAAAGTATCTAAACTTTTGAGTATTGGATAAATAGAATGGAATATGCGGGTTTTGTTTGTTTTATTTTATTTAAGTCGTATTTATAAATATATTATTTAACAATGGTTAGTATTGGCTTATGGTAACTAAAATAAGAAATATAAATTCAGTGCAGCATACATCTCCAATTGTATCATTTCCGCATGAAAGAGTTGTTTGTAATGTCAATGGATTAAGTTGGTATGTAGGTCCATCCTCACTGTTTTGACAATTTTTGTAAACCGCAACTCCTCCAGATCGTTGTCCTTATCTTTTGTACTGACTGCAACACTGAAAAAATGGAATGACAATTGTAATTGTAATTGTAGTTTCGTCTTCAAGCCAAGTTTCTGTTTGTAATAATATTCGCGCATATAAGATCTTAGTTATTTGATTTAGCATAAATAGAGTGTGCTGCTTTAAATCAAAATCATTCATACATTTTTTTTTTCAGTGTATATAAAAAATTTTTCGTTTCTATGTATGTAGTTTCCTTGTACATGAATTGGTAATTGCTTTTCCATTGTTTGGGCACCTCATTTATGCTGGCCAGCGCCTTTACTCACTGAGCCAATGAGCCTTGCAATGGTTCGCTGCTTAATTACATATTTAGATCTAAACGTATATATTTAGATTTAAACTTGTTTTTTGCACCAATACACTCTTATATAGCTCACACCGATTTCGTCTTACTCTGTTTTACATCTGTATTGTGAAATGAGATTTTTA
This sequence comes from Amiota minor, assembly GCA_037043295.1. Lineage (NCBI taxonomy): Eukaryota > Metazoa > Arthropoda > Insecta > Diptera > Drosophilidae > Amiota > Amiota minor. Next base: position 11,894 of record JBAMAW010001390.1, read on the forward strand.
TCCCCTGAGCCTAAAGATGTTTACACATCAAAAATTGCAAGTATTGCTGATGAAACCCCGTGCGAAGAACTAATGGTGACAACACGAGTCAGTCTTTATAACGCTGGGAAGCTCAAGTAGTATAAATTTTAAAATCAGAAGTACGATGCAAACAATAATGAATGTGGCCATCATTCATATCGCCTATAGACTGCCAATTAAAAAGTAGTAGGTTCGCGGAACAGAAAGATATTGTCAACAAAAAAAAAAAAAAAAAAAGGAGTAGAAACTCAGGATGAACTAAGGAAGCAAATGGGTCTCCTAGTGGACATTCCATACTGCTTATTTCATGCGTAAATGAACTACCTAAAAGTCCCATTTGTAACAACTCCGATTCAGAATAAATATTTGTTTTAATAATTATAACTAGTTGTAAATTTAAAAGAAAAAGTATTAAAAAAAAAAAATTTAAAAAGTTCAAAAATTTAAAAAAAAAAATAATTAAAAAATTGCGCGTGTGCCATCGTACACGTGATACTCATAGAAGTGAAACTTCTTAAAACAGACGGAGAGAAATCATCTCAAAATAAATACAACTACATACATTATAAGTTTGTCAAGAAGTTTCTAATGCCGGCCACTCATTATGCGATTGATTGTACAATTTCATTTTGTTTGTGGACTCTTACAACGTGTGCGGGGAAGGGTCATGGCGCGATTGTGTGTCAATCTGTCATTCTGTTTGTCTGTCCGTCTGTATATTGCTTTTGGTTTCTATGGCGTGTGTCATTGTTGTTGTTGTTGTGTTAAACAATATGTTTACGTTTGCCATCTGTCCTCTCTTGCCCAAAAATTAGATCAACTTCTTCGTACATTCGTATGAGTTTGCACACAAACAAGCTATAATAGTTGCTTGCACGTTGTTGTTATAAACGTTTTTATATTGTAACACACAAGCTGCATGTTGCTGTTGTATAATTGTAAAATCTTTATTAAGTCTTTTCCGGTGCAATTTCCAAAAAATTTATTAATTGTTGTTGATATGATAATAGAAATACAAATTCTGTGAAAATTAGAAGTATCTACATAGTGCGGTTCATGAGATACATAATTGAGAAAAACGTGACGCCGCTGAAGAAGTTTTACTTCAAAAATAAATTTTTTCCTCTTAAAATATTCCTTGATTTATTTGCAATATATAAAAAATTTTAGACCAAAAATTGCTCAATTTTTTTTTTCTAAATTATTATTATAATTAATCCACACCAGAATGGTCATTTCTCCCACTGTGTAGTGGACAAACAACTAGCTATACGATACAGTAATTTTACGATCTTGAAATTTGGGTGGTTTGTGGCTATACATCAGAAACTTATATTGTCGAAATTTCAGTTTGATCGGACTACTAGGGAGGGTATCTCCCATATAAACCCCCATATAAAATTCATGTTCTTATCAGAAAAACTTTTTTGTTTTTTTTATTTTTCTCTGTGATAGAAACTTCAGAAATATTTAATTACTGATTTGACTTAAGTTTAGGGTAAAGACAGTACACATAGAGCATTTCAACACTGAGACCGAAATATTTGTATGAAAGCTTTACGATCCTTGGGTCTTGAATATGGGTTAACCTTTTGTACAGTTCAAATTTCAGTTCGATAACACAAAAAGTTTTCTAATAAAAACGTAAATTTGGGTTTGGGTTTGTAAGGGAGCTATACGATCCAGTAATTCTAAAGTCTTGAAATTTACGCATTTGATGGACATTAATGTTCCGATTCGGCTGATTCCGGCAAATGTACTTTACCTATGCTGAAAACTAATAGTGCCCAAGTTTCAGTTCGATTAGACAAAAAAGTTGTTCTATTAAAAACCTAAATTTGGGGTTGGGTTTGTATGGGAGCTACACGATCCAGCAATCCTAGGGTCTTGAAACTTATGCATTTACTGCACATTAATTAGTACTTCATAGTTTTTACGTTTCGGTTCGAAAGGATAAAAAACAAACAAGTATTTCTGATGAGAACCTCAAATCAAACGGAAGATTTTATGGGAGGTTTGTTTGTCCACTAGTGGGTCGATTCGACTGATTCCAGCGAATGTGCTGCTTATAGTAAAAAGAAAGGTTCGTAAAAAATTTCAGCTCTCTACCTCGAAAACTGAGGGACTAGTTTGCGTACATATAGACGGACAGACGGACATTCAGACAATTCGTCTCAGTGAACTGATCAAGTAAATACATACTTTATGCGGCAGTTTCGTCTCCTTCTGCCTGTTACGAACTTCAAGTCTGTCTTGAAGTTCGTAACAGGCAGAAGGAGACGAAACTGCCGCATAAAGTATGTATTTACTTGATCAGGACTTTCACTGAGACGAATTGTCTGAATGTCCGTCTGTCCGTCTATATGTACGCAAACTAGTCCCTCAGTTTTTTTCGAGGGTAGAGAGCTGAAATTTTTTACGAACCTTTTCTTTTTACTATAAGCAGCACATTCGCTGGAATCAGTGGAATCGACCCACTAGTGGACGAACAAAAAAACTCTCCCATAAAATCTTCCGTTTGATTTGAGGTTCTCATCAGAAATACTTGTTTGTTTTTTATCCTTTCGAACCGAAACGTAAAAACTATGAAGTACTAATTAATGTGCAGTAAATGCATAAGTTTCAAGACCCTAGGATTGCTGGATCGTGTAGTTCCCATACAAACCCAACCCCAAATTTAGGTTTTTAATAGAACAACTTTTTTGTCTAATCGAACTGAAACTTGGGCACTATTAGTTTTCAGCATAGGTAAAGTACATTTGCCGGAATCAGCCGAATCGGAACATTAATGTCCATCAAATGCGTAAATTTCAAGACTTTAGAATTACTGGATCGTATAGCTCCCTTACAAACCCAAACCCAAATTTACGTTTTTATTAGAAAACTTTTTGTGTTATCGAACTGAAATTTGAACTGTACAAAAGGTTAACCCATATTCAAGACCCAAGGATCGTAAAGCTTTCATACAAATATTTCGGTCTCAGTGTTGAAATGCTCTATGTGTACTGTCTTTACCCTAAACTTAAGTCAAATCAGTAATTAAATATTTCTGAAGTTTCTATCACAGAGAAAAATAAAAAAAACAAAAAAGTTTTTCTGATAAGAACATGAATTTTATATGGGGGTTTATATGGGAGATACCCTCCCTAGTAGTCCGATCAAACTGAAATTTCGACAATATAAGTTTCTGATGTATAGCCACAAACCACCCAAATTTCAAGATCGTAAAATTACTGTATCGTATAGCTAGTTGTTTGTCCACTACACAGTGGGAGAAATGACCATTCTGGTGTGGATTAATTATAATAATAATTTAGAAAAAAAAAATTGAGCAATTTTTGGTCTAAAATTTTTTATATATTGCAAATAAATCAAGGAATATTTTAAGAGGAAAAAATTTATTTTTGAAGTAAAACTTCTTCAGCGGCGTCACGTTTTTCTCAATTATGTATCTCATGAACCGCACTATGTAGATACTTCTAATTTTCACAGAATTTGTATTTCTATTATCATATCAACAACAATTAATAAATTTTTTGGAAATTGCACCGGAAAAGACTTAATAAAGATTTTACAATTATACAACAGCAACATGCAGCTTGTGTGTTACAATATAAAAACGTTTATAACAACAACGTGCAAGCAACTATTATAGCTTGTTTGTGTGCAAACTCATACGAATGTACGAAGAAGTTGATCTAATTTTTGGGCAAGAGAGGACAGATGGCAAACGTAAACATATTGTTTAACACAACAACAACAACAATGACACACGCCATAGAAACCAAAAGCAATATACAGACGGACAGACAAACAGAATGACAGATTGACACACAATCGCGCCATGACCCTTCCCCGCACACGTTGTAAGAGTCCACAAACAAAATGAAATTGTACAATCAATCGCATAATGAGTGGCCGGCATTAGAAACTTCTTGACAAACTTATAATGTATGTAGTTGTATTTATTTTGAGATGATTTCTCTCCGTCTGTTTTAAGAAGTTTCACTTCTATGAGTATCACGTGTACGATGGCACACGCGCAATTTTTTAATTATTTTTTTTTTTAAATTTTTGAACTTTTTAAATTTTTTTTTTTTAATACTTTTTCTTTTAAATTTACAACTAGTTATAATTATTAAAACAAATATTTATTCTGAATCGGAGTTGTTACAAATGGGACTTTTAGGTAGTTCATTTACGCATGAAATAAGCAGTATGGAATGTCCACTAGGAGACCCATTTGCTTCCTTAGTTCATCCTGAGTTTCTACTCCTTTTTTTTTTTTTTTTTTTGTTGACAATATCTTTCTGTTCCGCGAACCTACTACTTTTTAATTGGCAGTCTATAGGCGATATGAATGATGGCCACATTCATTATTGTTTGCATCGTACTTCTGATTTTAAAATTTATACTACTTGAGCTTCCCAGCGTTATAAAGACTGACTCGTGTTGTCACCATTAGTTCTTCGCACGGGGTTTCATCAGCAATACTTGCAATTTTTGATGTGTAAACATCTTTAGGCTCAGGGGATAAAAATCTCATTTCACAATACAGATGTAAAACAGAGTAAGACGAAATCGGTGTGAGCTATATAAGAGTGTATTGGTGCAAAAAACAAGTTTAAATCTAAATATATACGTTTAGATCTAAATATGTAATTAAGCAGCGAACCATTGCAAGGCTCATTGGCTCAGTGAGTAAAGGCGCTGGCCAGCATAAATGAGGTGCCCAAACAATGGAAAAGCAATTACCAATTCATGTACAAGGAAACTACATACATAGAAACGAAAAATTTTTTATATACACTGAAAAAAAAAAATGTATGAATGATTTTGATTTAAAGCAGCACACTCTATTTATGCTAAATCAAATAACTAAGATCTTATATGCGCGAATATTATTACAAACAGAAACTTGGCTTGAAGACGAAACTACAATTACAATTACAATTGTCATTCCATTTTTTCAGTGTTGCAGTCAGTACAAAAGATAAGGACAACGATCTGGAGGAGTTGCGGTTTACAAAAATTGTCAAAACAGTGAGGATGGACCTACATACCAACTTAATCCATTGACA
>JBAMAW010001391.1:0-16258 GCA_037043295.1 Amiota minor
CTAGCAAAAACAACTATTTAGACTATACAACAAATCATCCGGATGGAAAGGCTCATGGTGGTACATGCATTATTATAAGAAAGCGTATTAAGCACCAGATTCTAGAGCCATACTCATCTAATTATTTACATGTAACTTCGGCTCGGATGCAAATGCGTCATGGTAATCTGGCGTTATCTGCTGTATATTGTCCTCCACGATTTTCAATATCTGCAGATGTTTTTAAAAATTTATTTGATAGCCTTGGAGCACGATTTTTGGCGGCCGGTGACTTCATTGCTAAACACACTTATTGGGATTCTCGTTTAGTATATCCAAAAGGTCGGCAACTTTACAGCACTCTTGTAAATTGTAAAAACAAGCTAGACTTCGTTTCTCCAGATAGGCCTACATACTTGCCGGCGGATCCAAGAAAACTCCCGATATCATCGACTTTGGTATCACAAAAAATATGCCACGAAACCTCATATCAGCAGTTACTCATGATGAACTCTCTTCCGATCACTCCCCCGTTGATATCGTTTCACTCGATTTTCCAATATTTGCGGATCGCTCTTATAGACTTATATCTAATAAAACTAATTGGTTGCAATATAAAAAATATAATAGTTCTCACATAAAAATTGCACTCTGAAAGTTATATTGACAAATCTGTTAATGAGTTAAGTGTCGTATTGGTAGCTGCAGCTGAGGTATCAACGCCTGCGATTGTTGCTCACAAGTTCAGCAGAAAATCTTTTTCAAATAGGGAAATTGAAGAACTGGTTGCTTCTAAACGACGATTGAGAAGAGAATGGCAACAGCGCAGATCTCCTACTGCTAAACAAAGTCTAAAAATGCAACAAAAAAAACTAGCCAAAGCACATTTAAGCGACCAGCTTGATGCACAAAGGCGCTATATCTATAACCTATCACCCACAAACACTAGATTTTCACTTTGGAGAGTACAAAAATCGCTAAAAACTCCTATGGTACTGGATTCACCTATTAGACACAGAACCGGAAGTTGGGCAGTTGGGAAGTTGTTAATAAACTTGCGCTATCGATTCTTTTGGAAAAATAAAAACAAAAAAAAAAAAAAAATAAAAACAAGCATTACACCAAAAACACAAATATACAATAACATCGAAAAGTGCAACAGTATTTTGAATCCGTGGCCAATTTGTGTGTCGCTGATGAGTGGAACTGACGCTCCTCAGATTGAGCGTAGGCTCTCCAACAGCGGGTACTTCACCATCCGCTCGCAGTCATTAGAATCAAGCTCCGCCCAACAAACAAACAACAACGCAAACAACATCACAAGCTATAACACAACCAATGAAACCTCATGGAGTTCGCAGTGTACTTCACCTGTGATGCTCTGTACACTACCTCCCACAACAACATCAACAACCGCTACTACAACGGTTGCATCAATAGCAACATGAACAACTACCTGTTCAATTTCATCATTAGTCACTGCAACAACCTTGGCATCCATCTTTGATACAGTTCAGAGAGAACAAGCAGCACACACATCCAGCACAAACGGTAAAGAAAAAACTTATAGTGCTAACTCTGTTCCTCTTATAGCAGCACGTCAAATTTCTTCAATAAGTCACCAAAGCCCTGTCGGCAGCCAAATAACGGGAACAATAATCCTGCACGAGAAGGAGACCGCCAAATCAGAAAGTTTGGCAGTACAGACTGGAATTGATCGCTATGTGCAGATCAAACGGAAACTCAGTCTGCATAAACCGAGCTCTGTTTACAAATTAAATACCTCTTCTACCCCAACCAAGGAACCTAAGCTTTTGATTGGAAACAGATTTGAAGCTGGAGTTGACACTAGGGAAATTAAAAGTACGCCTGAAGGTAAAGGGTTCCCAACTGAGGTTGTGATCAACATATTGAACAGAAGCAAAATCTCCAGCCAATGTTGAAAGTCGAGCCCTCTCATGTGAATAAACCAGAGAAAAGGAACAATATCCACCCAATTCACAATATACAGTACTTGCTTCACCGCAGAATCACTGTAGAGGAGCCTCACAAGCGCACAGATCCTGTGGAGTGTACAAACTGTCAGGAATTCGGCCACACGAAATCGTATCTACCCTACCTTCCGTTTATGTATCATGTGGTGACCTTCACGAGTCTTCAAGATGCTCTATAAACAAAACAGACACAACGTCAAAAAATGCACACTATTAATTATAGAGGCTGCCCAGTTTTTAAAGAACTGAAAAATCGGATGAATCAGCGCAAAGTAACTGCAACTGCCTATAACCGACCCGAGACAAAAGCCACGATGCAAGACCCACGCACTTTCCTAACTACCACTTCCAACATAACATAAGCATCCGCACTGCGACCTGGTTCGCAACAAATATCCACCGTAATGCCAAAAAAAGTAACAGATACTAAGCGTACACTCACTTTTCACTTACTGGAGCATCCCACAAAATGCGATCTTTCCCTCATGCTTACCTCATGGAAGACTGATTGGCTCAGGTCATATACGTCAGCACCCACATTTGCATGAGACCAAAACTTGACACCGGAACAGACATTAACAACTCTCTGGAACATAACCACTGCGAGCGCTGCTGTTGCCACGGCTCCGAATGTACAACCTGATTCCAAGAATACTGTCGTATTAACTAGTGCGGAAAATGAACGGCTACTCTGTGTAACGGCGGCTAAGACTTGAATGGCAGGTCAGTCCTTCTGTCGCTTCGTTACAAAGACTCAAAACTGCTAAAAAGAGTTAAGAAATACTATTAAGTCTGATGATCATAAAATCCAAAGGCACTACATTGAAAACCTTTCATCAACGAACACCAAGTTTTCGATTTGGAGAGCACAGGACCACATGAAACCACAAGCTGACTGTCCCATCCGGGATCAAACTGGAAACTGGGCGCGATCTGAAGAGGAAAAGGCTTTCACTTTTGCAGCTTCCCCAGCAGCTGATTGTAGCGTACTTAAAAGTAATTCCAATGAGATAAAAGCAGCAATTTATAAGGAGTTAATCCCAAAGAAAGCGCCTGGGAACGATCTCATCACCCCCAAGATGATTATTGAGCTACGAAACTGTGCAATATCATTCATTGCAATGCTTTTTATCGCAATACTCAAAGTGGGCTACTTTCCAGCACTTTGGAAGAAGTCTGTAATAATTATGATCCCTAAAGTTGGTATAGACAAATCAATGGTGTCCTCTTATCGGCCTATAAGTTTGCTGCCGGTGCTATCAAAATTATTTGAAAAAATTTTTATTAAGAAGCTCATACCATATATAAACGCAAACAACATTATCCCCACACATCAATTCGGGTTTAGATCAAAACACAGTACAATCGAGCAAGTAAACCGTGTCACTATGGGTATCAGAACGGCTTTTGAGCACCGAGAATACTGTTCAGCTATATTCATTGATGTTGCTCAAGCTTTTGACCGTGTATGGCATGTTGGTCTCATTCACAAAATAAAAGCGTGCTTCCACAGAACTCACACCAACTACTAGAGTCATACCTTACTAAAACGTTATTCGTGGTGTGATGCAAAAATTTCACCCTTAACGAGTACCACATTAATGCTGGCGTCCCACAAGGCAGTGTTCTCGGTCCGCTTTTATACGTCATTTTCACTGCTGACATACCTACAAATCCCCGCCTTATGACATCAACCTTTGCGGATGACACTGCAATCATCAGTCACTCACGCTGCCCCAAAAAAGTGACGAAAGAGCTAAGTGATCACTTGTAACTTGTATCAGACTGGCTAGATAATTGGCGTATAAAAGTCAATCCGGATAAATGTAAGCACGTAACATTCACCCTAAACAAGAGAGACTCTCCGTCTATTTTTAACAACAATACCGAACCACACTCTACTGAAGTCACCTACCTAGGAGTTCATTTGGACAGGCGACTCACCTAGCGGAAGCATATAGAAGCCAAAAAATTGCCATGAAATTAAAAGCCCAGTCCCTCCACTGGCCTTAAACCCAAGATCTGGGCTAGGCCTAATCCACTAGCTCGATCACTATCTTATATGAGTTGTCGCACGCGCCTTCGTCGGAATGACTTTCCTGCCCCATAAATCTGGGAGGACCACGCAATACTGGAAAGTTTCTTTAGCTCACCACTATAGAAACTTTTAGAACTTCATTAGTTTGTTTTTAAGATTTCTCAATTATTGTTAGGCTATGTATTGTATGCAAAGTGATGCAATAAATAATAAAGAGCGCAAAAAAAAAAAAAAAGTTGGGCACGGTCTTAGCAAGAGAAGGCTAATGTATTTGCCAACCATCTGAAGCACGTGTTCCAACCTAATCTACCTACTAACAAATTTGTGCTTCCTCACCAGACAATCACAAATTCAGTAAATATGTCTCCATGAAAAACAAGCTCTAGTGAAATTGTATCTATTAGAAGGACTCAACCGAAGCCCAAAAAATCTGCTGGTTATGATAGAATTGTGCCAAAAATGATAACTGAACTTCCAAACGCAGCAATAGTATTTCTCTCGTGTCTTTTCAATGCTAACCTTCGAATTGGATACTTTCCAAAGCAATGGAAGAAATCGGTTATCTTAATGGTTCCCAAAGCTCGGGAAGGATAAGACATGTCCTTCTTCATATAGACCAATGAGTCTGCTTCCATGTCTTTCTAAGCTATTTGAGAAGGTTCTTAAATCCAAACTCAATCACCATTTACAAACAAATAGTACAATCCCAGATCATCAATTTGGTTTTCGAGCAAAACATGGACGATTGAGCAAGTCAACAGAGTTACTTCGGAAATAAGAATTGCCTTTGAACAGCGAGAATATTGCTCAGCAGTATTCCTTGATGTAGCACAAGCGTTTGTGCGAGTATGGCATGAGGGTTTGATTTACAAAATTAAATGTTTGCTACCCCAAAAATGCATAGAGTCCTGCAATCCTATATATCAAATGGAGTGTTTGAAGTAAGACAGAAAAATTTCGTTACAAATGAATTTAAGATAAAAGCAGGAGTTCCCCAAGGTAGTGTCTTGGGACCATCTCTATACATGTTATTCACTGCCGACATTCCAACAAGTAGTCAAATTGTTACTTCGACTTCAGTCGCTCCCGTTGCCCAGTTAAAGCTTCCGCAAGCTTGGATGCTCATCTTAAAATCCTTCAGGAGTGGTTATATATTATTTATATAGGATACTAAATACTAAATACTAAATACTATCAATATAAAACAAAAAAAAAATTTATGTGCGTGGAAGCACAATCACCCAAAACCTGAGGCCCATATAGCAAACTTGGGTTGAATATCTATTTGAAAATAATGAATTTATTGTCCAGTGAAAATTTGAATTTTCGATTAATGAGGGGATAAAGTATACAGATAGTTTTGTGTATGTTATCCAGAGTTTTACCAATGTGAATGGTAAAAGTAATGAAAGTTTTTTGTCTAAGTATAATCCTAGATATCGTAAGCTATTGGTGCAATGGATGTCAGTATTGTTAATATTTAGGTTAACATTGGGCAAGTGAATACTTTTCCTCCACCTTGAGAAGTAAATGGCACTAGTCTTGGTAACATTTAACAAAATTTTCCATTTTTTGTAGTATACATCCAGGACCGTTAAAGAGTCTTGAAGGGTATTATGTATATCTGCCCGTACAGTGGTAATTTTTTGAGAGAAATGTTAGCAATATTGTCCAAACCTGGAAATTTCTTCGTCTTAAGTGAGTGTATTATATTCACAACATCATCAGATGATACAGATAGTGCATCAAACAAGTGATGATTGTTAAGTTCACTCACAGAAGAAAGGTTTCCTAGGCACTGCAAGTTCGAGTGCTGAGGCTACTTCTGCTGTGAGTCAACTATTCTATCTATAAGCTCAATGGTTGGAAACGCAGTTTGGTATGACTGCATGTCACTAAAATTACAGTTTGAGGTTCGCTTAAAAAGTCTCCAATTAGCTTTCGAGTACATAAGAAAGGAAAGTAAGCTACAATTGCCTACTGTGTGGCCTTGGATCTAGCACTAATGTTAAAACATCATGCTCTTTCACGCTGGTCCGCACAAATCTGCTCTATGCACCAAAATGGATACCCTTCCCTGTGCAAACTGTAAAGGTGATCACCCTTGATTACTGATCCAGCATGTCCTTGTCGCACATTATATGTGACTATGATCAAAGCAAGGAATCAAAAAGGAAGAAATAACATCAACAATAACAACAAAACGAGAAACGCTAACTATCAGCAGCATAAATTATTAGCTACCAACAATGCGATTCCGTCTTGACAGTACGGTTTCAGGCCTAATCTTAGCTGTATTCATTCGTTGAGGAATCTGAAAAAAATTTGTCAAAAACAAGTTACATTCCAAGAAATATGTGGGCATGGTCACATTGGACATTTAGGCTGCTTTTGACACTGTATTGCACAAGAGCCTCATTCATAAGCAATTACTCACCGGTGCTCCCTTGTATCTAGTTAAAATGATGCATAGTTTTGTATCCGACAGATATTTCTGGGTTATTATGGATGATGTCAAATCTGATAAAAAACATATAACAGTAGGTGTTCCTCAGCGTTCTGTGTTAGGTCCCACGCTATATAATTTGTGCACCCATGACATACCAATGCTTAATCATTGTCAAGCTTTATTTTTTGCTGACGACACTGCTCTTTACTGCTCTGGCAATAGCTATATTGAGATTCAACATTTTCTTACAGAGGCTTTTAATAACTTTGATAGATATTGTCGTAGGTGGAAAATTAAGCCTAATTCCAATAAACCAAATGCTATATATTTCACCCGGAAATGCATGTCTTGTCACTTACCAACCACTAACCTAGTACTTAGCTCCCAATTAATAAAATGGGAGAACTGCATAAAATATCTCGATTTGTATATAGAAAACAAATTAACGTTCCGCTGTCATATAAGCAGGAAAATTGACGAAATTAATAAAACTATAAGAATAGGTTAAGTTTAGTGTAAGGTTTTTGCATCCCCTATTTTCCTTACAACTAATTGTGTCAAATTTTTAAAACAAAGGTATTAATGTATAAATTAATCTTCTTAGTTGTTAAGTTAGTTTAATGTAACTAAACACTATAAATCAAAATAAGCTACAATACAAATAATATGGGTCCAATAAAATAAAATAAAAATAAAAACAGAGCTGCTTACAGGTCTTTCAGCCAAAAATAACCCAGATAAAATTCTATCCGATCTACATAAATTCGCAATTCGCAATGGCAATTTAAATTTCATCAAAATCCGAACATTTCTAACAAAAAAATCAATTCAACAAAACATACAACTACCAATGTTCTTAGTCCAAACGACAGCAGGTAGTAAGTTATTTTCGCTCAAACAAATTAAAAGTGTACTACATCGCGTGATAAGATGGGAAAACCTTAAAAAACATGAAATCACCCAATGTAGAAATTGTCAAGGTTTTTATCATAGTGCCTCAAACTGCTTTCTACCTCCTAAATGCGTAAAATGCATAGATTGTCAAAAAACCATCCACTACTCCAGAAGATAATCAGAAGCTGTTCTGTGTACTTTGCAATAAATCGGGCCATCCAGCTTCATACAGAGGTTGTGAAATATACAAGGAACTTCAACAAAAACTTAGAGCCAGACCACAAAAAGTATTGGCTCAAAACTTATCAACCCACTCGTACACTAAGGCTAATTTAAGCTATGCACAAGCTACTAATAGTAGAAATAATAGTAAAAATAATAATAATAACAATAACAATTTTAATATGCTGCAATAAACACTGCAACCAACCTAATCATCCCCAACACCATCTTAGAAGAAATGAAAAGCTCATTATTAAACCTTAACAATCAGATAAAAGACAAAACAATCTGATAAGCAATCTGTAAAAAGCGTTTAATGAGCAAGTGACTAGTGTTGATGTTCTTTACGGTATGCTTAAACCATAATGATCTTTAACAACTTAAATAATTGCAATCAGCTAAAAATAATATCTATTAATGTAAACTCATTAATAGCCCGAAGCAGAAATTATGATCTTCAAGGTTTGCTTGATAAACATAAGCCAGAAATCGTATTAATTAACGAAGCAAATCTTAACAGTAGACACAAATTACCCTTTAAAAACTATAATTTAATCAGGCGTGACTGAAGTGGTGAAGTAAGGGGGCGGTACAGGAATTTTCGTTAAAGAAGGGATCAAATACGACAGCTTCACTCATTCCCAAATAGAAAAGTTTGAAACTCTTGAAGCCTGCATAATTTTCTTCCTTTTGTATCTCTCTACCAGCCTACCGGTAACAAACGTAATTTAGAGACGAACTAAATAAACTATTCGAGACTCTACATCTGCATAAAGTAAGTAACTACTTTCTAATGGCACTGTAAACACTCTGAATGTGGGAACACATCTAATAATGTCAATGGACAAAAGTTGGCTGAACGATAATGAAATGAGATTCAAATGCAAACTATATGCATCCTCTGAACCATCCCTTCCTCGTGGTAACTCATATTTAAATATTTGTTTGGCTGGTGTGAAATTGCACATCGCAAGGGAAAACGAATCAATAAATTGTCTACCTACAATGGTCTACGACAGTGATGACATTGGTCTAGAAATCATTACGTCAAGAAATGTTGAACACTCGTTAAAGTTTTTTAAACCACCAATAAACAAGAGACTATACTTAAAAAAAAACAATTGGACCAAATTTATCAGCACACTGGAGAGGGGTTTAGTTAATGTTCCAATAATCCCTAATAACAGAAACCGCATTAATTCGAAAATTTATGAACACTTAAACAACATCGGAATGAATATTCTTAAGACAATTGACCTGACTGTACACAAATTCAATGAAACCGATTAAATTGTGACCATATCTAGCCCTGTAATTAAAAAACTAATTAAGGAAAAGAGTAAAATACTTACCATTATTAAAAAAGACAACAGTCTAGAGTAGGTGCTGCCCGTAACAGACATAAATCTCCTTAAAGCTAAACTGAAGCTAATCCGTAAACTCCTAAAAGATAATATTAGCACAATGATAAACAGCAAAATTAAATCGAAACTTGAGGCACTGTCTACCAAAGATCTATCAAACATTTTCAAGCAGTCATCAGACTTTAAATTCATAGTACCTACGAGCAAAACACATTTAATTACTAATTCTGGACTAGACTTTCAAAAGTTTGAAATAGACGCATCATCAGGCACCTTTGTTATCAGAAACAAAGAAGTTATTGCACAAGTAATAGGAACGCATCTAGAGGCAGTTCACGCACCTATAGAAAGTGATCCCACGAACCTATTTCACAGTTTTTTTGAGCAGTGCTCGATTACGAGACATCACAGCTAACGGTAACTACTTTCACAGATAATAACCTAGCAAACTGCATTGATGATCATAACAGCAACTATTTCATTTCACAAGATTTGAACACCTACATATTTAAAAAGCCTAAAAATAAAGTGTCGTCAGGTCATGACAACATCCCTAACATAGTACTTAAAAAATTACCGAGACAGATTTTACTAGATTACTGCACTTTATTTAACAATATGCTTAACAAATCATACTTCCCACTCTCTCTTGTTTTTTTTTTTTTCATTCTTCTTTCACCTAATAATGCATGAAGTTGCGCACTGTTTATTTTTGTTGTAAATTCATCTAGCAGCGCTGTCTTTATTTTTTCCCAATTTAATATGCCTCTTTCACTTTCGATGTATATCTTAGCAAGACCTTTGAGCGAACGTTTAGCAAAGATGAATTTTTGCAATTCATCCCAGCGCATAAAAGTTGCTATTTCCTCATAGTCTTTCATCCATCTTTCTATTGGAAAATTGTCTTCACCACTAAAAGATCTAACTGAATCTTCAATGTCGCTGTAATGGAACGAAAATCGGGAGGCGTCATATTTTCACTATGTTCCGCATTCGCTGCCACTGTTGTTGATTTTATACGCCATCTATCGTTTTTGTTGTCTGTGATTTCGCTTGTTGCGTCTGCAGCTTCAAATGTATTGTCGTGTGAATTAACTACGTCTTTTACGCTACTTCAATGCATATTAATGCTTACATTGTCTTCTTCGTCTTTCGATTCGTCGTTTTCGGCAAAATCTGCATCTCTCAACAATTGACTTTTTGTCAAATTTTTAAAAATATGTTTTTTCATATCGTTGTTGTTATGTTGTAAACATAACAGATTGCATATTATTGCATGATCTTCCTGTGTGATCTTCAAATACAAAGGCATATAACAATTCAATATTCATTCTCTTTGCTACTCTCAATGCATTTTGTGTTGATCCACTATAGACGTCATGATGACTTTATTTAAATATTAATTTTCTTTTTCTTTCCTCTTCTTTCTTTCAGTGAATGTATACATAAATTTTATTGTGCACTCCTCACATACAAACATACGCTCTTTACTGCGTCATCGGCTTTATTATTGTTATTATTTTTTATTGACAAGGACCCCCAAATGTAAAAAACCTTGGGCTTTATTAATTTCAATAACAGTTTATTCAAGTAATAAATGTAAAAAGTTTTTATAATTCAAACAATAAAATGATAAAAATAATACATCTTTCATTTAACACAACTGCTCGCGCTCAACTTCTCTTTTATCTCTGACTGCTGCTTTTTCTTCTGTACTGCTCAAGGATGCCAACCGGGTTGTCCACGCACAGTTGACAGGGCTACTCCATTCTACACAAATATATATATAGTTTGTTTCTTTTTCTGTTCTAATATTATAATCATCATATCTAAATAAAAATCATACAAAAAAAAAAAAAAAAAAACTAATGTGCCTCACCTATGTAAGCACACTATTGAAGTGAAACTGCTTAACAAAATGGTAGGAATCAAGATTTAAAATGATTACTAAAATTGGGTCTTATAATGATGTTAATTCATTATTTGGTGATACAAATGTTATGAGAGGCTTATGATACCTAAAACGAGAAATAAATATTCGTGTATTTACCGTAATTAAGTCCCGTGTAAATATAGCAACTATTGCTGTTCTATGTTTTGTTGTTGGTTTAAAAAAAAATTATCAATTATAAATCCATGTATCAACTTACTCTGAGCTCCAACTAAAAAACTATAATATATCGTCGAGGAAAGATCTCGTTACTTCGATGACCTTCTGCAAAATGCCATTCCAGTCTCCACCGATCAGGAACTTGGGACCAAGTTCATCAAGGAGATTTTTGAACTGCTTCTCAAGAATAGTGCAGCCAGAGGCAATATAGAGCGCCAATCAACAATTCATCAAGATCGGTGAAGATTTTCACAGCTGTATATTGAAACCAAGTGTAGTGGACAGAAGGCAAGGGGAAGTATTTTAATTGCGGCTCCTCTTCACACCTGATTGTCGTCTGGATTGTTGGCAAGATGGACATCATAACCCGACAGTTTGAAGAACGATCGAGATGTAAAATGAGTCTCGCTTCTGAGCATGATGTCAATTTTATGGTTCGAAATAACAATACGAAATTAGTGTGGTTGCCTAAGCCATTGGGATTCCAAATGCCAATGCGTAGATCTATTTGCTCCATTATTTGGAGACAATGACAGTCAGGAGCTCCATCATTTTAGTTTTGGATTCCATCATACGCTCGATTTTTGCTGGAAGAGACGCGAAGCATTCCTCAAATGCAGTAGGAAAATTTGGTTGTTGGTACAGGTGCTTAAATTCATCTCATTGCACTTTCTTGCGGAGAAAAATTTGCTGTAGTATTTACGTTTTCCTGGTTAGGTTTAGTTATAAAACGATGTGGTTTTGGCTGGTTTATTGACCTTCGGGTAACCAGTTTTTGGTAAACTATCGGGGGATTTTTGGCAGAAGGAAGAGCAGTGACAGCGATTGCATTACCGGATGTCATTGAAACGGCGAGGACACTCAACAGTGATCCGCGGACCAAAGCGTTTAAAATCGAAAATGGTTTTGTTATTACCCGACGGATCTAGTTCCATGAAGAAAAGGTTCAAAGAATAAGAGTTATTTCTACTCTTTGGGTTATGCACATTGCGTACATTATAACCTCATATAGTCAGTTCTGTCTCAATGAGCTTGGACGGGGTGGAATGGTGAAGTCCTCTTTTTACCACCCTGTATGCTCGTAGCTGCTTTTGCTAATATGCATGGTAAGGTAAAGAGCTATCGTCGAGGAATTTTAATATTGAACGGTTAGCAGTAGCACTGGTTGGGAGAATACGGAATGACTCTTTGCCGGAAGATTCCGTGACATATGTATGAACAACCATCTGTGACCCCGTCAGGGCTAGTCACAAGACTTACAAGCCTTACGTTGTTTTGCGATTGGTGGGGAGGAAAAAGTATGTTACTGGCTGCTGTGTGGGAAAACCAAGAAATCTGCAAAGCTGGGAGTAGCACTTCTGAATGTGATTGTCAGTAGCTGCTTTGGTTTGCGTGTTTTTAGGCATGTTGCAAATTTTGTTTGCAAACAAAAAACCTAAAAAACTGGGCCAAGCTGATAAAGCAGCTAGCCAGAAAGCAAATTATGGTTTCTGTGTATAGTATACAATAGTCAATTATGCTGAAAAACTATTACAAAAAAAAGACACCGTTGCTTAAACACAAGACTAGCACAATAGTTTCTTGTTTTTTTGATTTTATTGTTTTTTTTTTTTTTTTCAATTGTTTTCATCTACTGATAAATTATAAAAAGCAAATAGACGGCAAAAAATGTTCACTGAACGGGACTTTTCACACAACGCGATAGACTAAACAGTAGACGTGTTCATCGCTCAAAAGCTTCTTGCATGCATTGTCTTTTCGTTTCTATACCTTTTATATCCTTGTGTATTAGAAGTAAAAGTGAAACTAAAATGCTAAGATGAGCTCTGCTCGTGTAAGGCAGTTTATTGGTGTGGCCTCATATTTTCGACAGTTTGTACATAAATTTTCACAGTATATGAGACCACTTTATAGTCTCACTTCTAACATCAATTCATTTGATTGGAAACCTGAACATGAGCAGATTCGTCAAAGAATAATAGCCCTGATGACCAAAGAGCCAGTGTTGATTATTTTCGATCCCCAATACCCCGTTGAGCTGCATACGGATGCTAGTTCTGATGGTTATTATGCAATTTTATGGAATAAAATAAGCCACATGTAATTGAATATTACATCAAGCAACCATCATCAGCAGAGTCTCGTTACCATTCGTACGAATTGGAAACTTTGGCAGTGTTCAATTCCATTAAGCATTTTCGGCATTATTTGCATGGTCGTCATTTTGTTGTCTTCACAGACTGTAACTCCTTAAAAGAGTCCACCGTTGGTGGGTGGATTTCGATGTTCAATATAGACCTGGAAACAGAGTGGCTCATGTAGACTTCTTCTCACGTAATCCGTTACCATCGGAATCTCGAATGACTTCTACAACTCCTGAGAAGAAGATACATATGATCGATATAACGGATAAGTGGCTTCTTGCTGAGCAGCAACGAGATCCAGAGACATCTTTGATCGTTTCTAAATTGCGGGGTGGTGAATTGAGAGATGAAGTGGCATTGACATACGAATTGAGAATTGGAATTCTCTACCAAAAAATCCAAAGAAATGCTAAGACGATATGTGTATCAGTCGTTCCCAGGACCTTTAGATGGTAGTTAATTATGTCCATTAAGCCATTATGCATCTCGGTTGGGAAAAGACATTAGATAAATTGTATGGATATTATTGGTTTGAAAATATGTCAAAATATGTTTTCAAATTCTTAGATAGTTGTATCACTTGTAAGTTATCTAAATCATACTCAGGTAAAGTACAGGGAGAACTTTATCCTATACCTAAAATAGATATCCCATGGAATACTGTTCATATTGACAACAAGGGAAAGTTATGTGGGAAAAAATATATAAAGGCATACGTAATTGTCCAAATTGACGCGTTCACTAAGTTTTTCTTATTTCTACCACACTGTTAAAACTGATACTGACAGTTGCATACAAGCATTAAGGTCATCGATATCATTGTTTGATGTGCGAACGTGCATAATTGTTGATCAGGGCAGATGTTTTTCAAGCTGAAATTTTCGCGACTTTTGCTCTAAACAAAAAATTGACTTGCACCTGATTGCGACCGGTGCTAGTCGTGCAAATGGACAGCTTGAACGTGTCATGAGTACTCTAAAGAATATGTTGACCGCTGTTGAAACTAGTCAGCGAAGGCAGGGCTTTGGGCGAGGTGCAACTAGCCTTGAATTGTATGACCAATCGCGTAACAAAGGCTAGTCTATTAGAATTACTATTAGGAAAACAGGCACGATCTTTTCGTCTAATGGCAATAATTAACAACGAGAATAAGCTTGATTTGATTTCTTTGAGAAAGATGGCAGAGGGTAATATAAAGAAAAACTCATGTTACGTTAAAGTTAGATTCGATAAAAATAAATGTAAAGTTGAAAGACACAGTGTTGGCGATTGTGTGTTGCTCAAAAATGGGGAGAGACATCAAGCGAAACTAGATCAGAAATTCAGGGGTCCATTTGTGGTGGCAGAGTTTTGAGTGGAGATCGATATACTATGAAGTCGTTGAATGGGAAAAGAACCTATAAGTATTCCCATGAGTTTTTGCGACGTATGCCCACAGAGGGAATCCCCGCAGAATTGGACATAGTTGTTGAAAACGAAGGCGTTGAAAGAGACGTCAGTGAAGGCGTTGAAATAGACGTCAGTGAAGGCGTTGAAAAGAACGTGCTGGGCATCTTCGGCGATACCAACGCAGGCAGGACAGAAGGAGTCCTCCTCATGCTTAAAGCGGTGCTGGTAGTGTTTGAAGCCACCATGTCCACTGAGCATCTGCGTCATATAGAAATCAACTTCACCATGGTTCCGTGATATCCATACATCCAGTCTTGGAATCAAGGAGAAAGTCCATCGCCCTTTTTCAGATGTATCCCACCTTCTTTGCCATTCCTGGTGCTGCACCGACGCTCTTCATCTTTAGATGCTCCAGCACCTGCGATAATTGTACGTTGCAACTCACGTGCCATTATGTCGATAGGTATCATTGACGCTAATACATCTATCGCCACATCCGACACCGTGCGAAAGCCACTTGCAACATGCAGCGGGCCCAGCCGGTACGTCGAGCAGATACCCACTGTATATGAGCTCTTTAGTGTTGCGTCAGCCCATACTGGCTCTGCATATAGTATTATAGAGGTGATTACCCTGGCTAATACCCTCCGCTTGTTTGCTCGGAGCCCACCTATGTTTGCCATTATGCGGGATAAGGCTCCAGCAACTTTAACTGCCTTATTGTTTACGTTGACCAGGTGGTCCTTGAAGATCAGGCTAGCATCAATTAACACTTCCAAGTACCTAATAGAAGGCTGGGAGGTTATATAGACATCCCCTACACGAAACACGAAAGACTCCCGTAACTTCCGTGTGGACAGGAGTACCGCTTTCGTTTTTTCGGCTGCCAACTCCAGGTGAGCTTGATTAAGCCAGGACCGGACTTTGGCTGTAGCTAAACTGCACGGGACTTGTATTCCCTCCATAGTTTTTCCCACGACCACTAAGGCGATGTCATCAGCGTATCCAATCAGGGTTGCTCCAGAAGGTAAGCTCATTCTCAGGATCCCGTCGTACATCACGTTCCATAGTGTAGGGCCCAGGACGGAGCCATGAGGAACATCACACGTGACTCTGCATTGCTTCACGCCATCGTCAGTATTATACAGCAACACCCTACCTGCGAAATAATTGGATAATATCCGCATTAGGTATCTTGGAGTACCAATACTGTGAAGGGCTTGCATGATACGTTGCCAGCTTGCCGTGTTCCACTAGTTGCCCTACGCGCAATATCTGTTACTTGACTTGACAATGATACTTTCTAGTATTTTACCCATGGTGTCAAGCATGCAAAGCGGCCTATACGCGGATGGATGGTCTGGATGCTTGTTGGGTTTTAGCAACAAAACAAGCCTCTGTCTTTTCCATATGTATGGAAAAGTACCTTCAGCAAGGCATATGGAGTACACTGTCGTGAAGATATCAGGATCCGTTTCCATCGCATCCTTCACAGCGATATTAGGGATGCCGTCAGGCCCTGGGGCTTTCTTTTTTCCTTGCTTACTTAGCGCATTAAATAACTCCGCAGTAGTATCCTCAGGCACTTCTTCAATGTCTGCAAATGAGTTGGTGTACTCTTCTGGGTCACGAATAGGGAAGAGAGTGGCAATCACGTTAGCCATTAACTCTCCAG
>JBAMAW010001392.1:0-40879 GCA_037043295.1 Amiota minor
TCAGGGAGTGGATCCCCTGAACTACTACCATAGAGTCTAACTTCTCATTCACACTCACTTCCAAACCTCCCTCATCTTTTTGAGCTCCACGACAGAAGGAGTGCGAATCATCGCACCACCATCCCGTAGTGGCTTCACCTCATGCACACGTACACCTAGTATAGGCCCAACTTCTTTCACCACCTGTTCCACCACGTCCTTGGAAGATTTGCCAGAAGTTTTACTTTTGACAACCAAGGACCAGGTCTCAACTGGCTTCACCACAGGGGCAGATGCTGTCGGGGGAACACCAGGGTCGCTCACGGATGGGACGCTTTTGACACTACGGTCTCGAGCCGCATCTAAACGTCCTTTTAGGCGCTCATTTTCTGCGACTAGTGCGACATTAAAAGAAATTCATACTGATTGGTGAGCTCCAGTATAGATTGGGTCACGGACTATGAGACACTATTAAACTCATCTAGCAGACACCCGGTGACGTCAGCAGTTATGCTCTTCATCCTCTCAATAGCAGACCCCTTGCGTTTACCTGACGCCAACGCTGCATCAGAGGATGGCACCTGAGGGACAACAAAAGTTCCTTCCCCCCTATTTCTCTCACCAACCGATTCAACAGCAGCCTCGGAAACAGTCTTCCTCAACTGCTGCTGCCTCACACTTACCTTCCGCGAAGCCGTCGACATCACCAACGAAGCCTCATCAGATGACGACATGACGTCCCTCGACGTCAACGTCACACGTCCGATCGCATCGAAATCTGACAGCGTACTCGACTTTAACGCGGGCAATTTAAATGACAAATTCTGGGTCCTTTATTGTCTTAAGGTATGAAGAAAAATCTAATAAGTTGTTAAAAATTTCAATGAGAGGTCGCTGGCAGTACATTTTTTAATTATAAATATTTTGTTTTTTTAATGCCTATGTAGATGAGCACAATGAAGAAGGCGATTATGGCATATTAGTAATGGCTACAGATGGCCTCTGGGACGTTTCCGATAATGAGTCTGTGGCACGTAGTGTTTTCCAAACACTTTCTAAGTATCCTACTGAGAAACATCGTTACACAATGGTCGCTCAAGAATTAGTGGCACGTGCACGTGGCAAAGTTAATGACTCTGGTCATTGGCGTCTGGCCGATAGCAAAGCAGCGGCTACTGTTGATGATATTTCAGTAATTGTGATACCAGTGCATCAGTATTACAAGGAACATCACATTTGGATGCAGAAATGTGCACAAGAAAACGAGCAGATCCTTAAATCCCTTAAAGCTACAGAGGCCACGGAAGCACCAGAGAAGAGAATGACTATAGTAAATTGTGTTGTAACTGACGGAACAATCGATAAACCTCTGGTTGTAGAAGAACATGTTCTTGAAAATAGTAAAAAAGTGCAAAGAAATATTTCTGGCGACGATGGGAGAATAATCGATGAGTTGGATGACATTATCGATAAAAATAGTGCAGCAAATTCAATAGAAACAATGAACACAGAGTTTAATCGTACCATTAAAAAAAACTTGGGCGACAATAGTTTTGAAGCGACTATTCAAATAAAACTTCAAGATATGACTTTGGATGATATAATCGGAGAGTAAGAATAGTTATTCAAATCGAATAATTTATGACCATTTTATAGTTCTGTATTGTTTTTCAGTAAATAAACCCTGGACAATACGGCGATACCAAAAAATTAAAAAGTTCACAGCAGCAGTAGCAATGCGTTTAAAAAGGAAAAGAAGGGCAAGATAAAACGAAACTACGTAAGAGTTTCGTGTATGTGCTTATTTCGACCCCTTTTGTGATCTGTGTTTCACTACATCAAATTTGAAATATCTACTTTTAGGGCAAATACTTCCACATTTGCTTAATCTATTTTTTTTTTTGTTTTTCTTTTTTTTTTTTTTTGGGATAAAAAAAAATCTTGTCACGCACAGTTCTACATTATAAAAAAGTTACAAGTTTCAATATTTGCATTGGATTACATCAAAGTGATTTATACTAAAATACATACAATTATCGTATTAAGGATTTAAGTTTTTATGAATTGAAGTTTGGTTCTACTGAATTGTGCGTACCTCTCAGAGGTAAATTAAGCGCTGATTATAAAAGAAGATGGAAGATTGTCTATGATACTACCTAAGACAGACCGGTATACATGTATTATAAAGTCGAGCTGATGTGGTATTTGTTAATTGCAAGCATATAAAATGTAGTAACAGGGACCAGAGCGGCTAAATTTACAGTTACATCAGTTGCCTATTTACAATATGAAGAAGAAAAAGTGGTAGTAACAATATACGAAAGCCAAAATCAACACATCTACCCACGAAGTTCTCTTTTAGTCTTTTGGAAAATGGGATAATGCAGTGACGCTTGTATTGTATTGCGTCCCTGCGTTGTGGTCTACGACTGATTGTACTGCTTACCTAACTGCGAGATAAATGGCAAGCTGGAAATAAGTCGTTGAAAGTAGAAACTAGCCTTGAGTCAGACGACAGCGACCAGAAAACCAGCGATATGTACGTGTTGCAGTATTACTAAGCATTTTAATGCAGCTTCGTGTGTTCTGGCCCTCTATTAAACTTGCTTTAAAAGGCAGCCATCTTATATAATATTAACTAATAGCCAGCGATAAAAGCTAGGCAAAACCCGTCCAGGAATACAGAAAGAAGTCACTACAAGTTTCCAAATCAACAACATATTGAACAAAGTCTATAAACGATTTCTGGTGAACCCTTGATTAATTTAATTGTTCTTGCTTATTAATCAGCAACAAGCCTGGCTTAATTAAGCAGAAAAAACTTTTTCGGGGACGTTGCTTATGCTAACATACCACCGTATTTCAATCACCAGTCGGACATGTTATCAGAAACGAGTACAAATTGATGTGGTAAAAAACTTCACCTAGTACAACATAACTTTATCTCATGCCATACGATATCCAATGGTAAAATTAGCTATTGTCGCTAGAAAAAAACGAAGAATGATGGTGTGTGAAGAAAAATAGCTCATAAATGACGCTACAGACCATTTCAGAAAGCTCTTACGGCGTAATAACTTTCGGGAGCAATAACACAATACCTAAAACCAGCATTTTGCGCGGAATATCACGGTACAATATAGATCTCGAAGAAAACTCCATTATTACTTTTTCCATTTAATAGGTATTACAATATGTACACTGGCTCCAACGAATAATCGGACAAGGGTTGTGATTATAATTTTTATAATAAAATGGGTAAATTTCTTATAAAAACGAAATCTTTTTTAGTGTATATTTATTGTTCAACATCTGATCTTTAATAACAACAACAAAAACAAAAACAATAAAGCAAGAATAACGGAAAAATTCATGATAATAACAAAAAAGTCATTTCTAAGTGTTCAACGAATAATCGGACACTAAATTTGACTTAAAAAAAACATTATAAAAATTAAAAATTAATATTTTGTCGCATAGCCCTTAGCTTTCAAGAGTGCTTGTAATCGTCTTGGCATAGATGCTACCAATTTTTTGCATAATTCAGGCTGAATAGAATGCCATGCCTGCATCAATCCATCTTTTAAGTCTGCCAATGAGTTGAATTTTTTCCGGTGCACTCGCCTACCAAGTTCTTCCCACAGATGTTCAATAACATTGAGATCCGGACTCTGGGCAGGTGTCTGCAGCAGTTTGGGGCAGTTATAGATCAACCGAAGCTTTGCTAATTCCGAAGTATGCTTGGGATCATTATCTTGGTAAAATGCAAAGTTACTTAGAATGTTTAGCTTTTCTGCAGTTTGCTTAACATTCTGTTTTAAAATGTTGAGGTAGACAAATTTATCCATTCTACCATCTATGAAATGCAAATTACCCACCCCCGCACTGGACATACAGCCCCAAACCATTATAGAGCCACCTCCATGTTTAAAAGTGGTCTTGGTGTTTTTGGGTAAAAAGCCTACGTTAGGCTTCCTCCAAACATACACCTTGCCATCTGATCCATGCAAATTAAATTTGCTTGCATCAGTAAAAAGAACCTTTAAATCAAAAGTTAAAAGTGTTTTTAACATAAAAAGTAATGATTTACCGTATTCCAAAAATCTTCCTGCTTCAACAAATATTCTTTCGCAAATTTCACTCTTAATGCTTTGTTCTTCTGGCTTATAAATGGTTTCTTCTTTGTCACTCTTCCATGATAATCATCTTTGTGTACTGTGTTGTGAATAGTATTTAAGCAAACATCTTTTCCACTCATGTTTTTCACAGATGTTTGCAAATCCTTAGCGGTTTTAAAGGGATCTTGTTTTACTTCCCTCAGAATTGATCGCTCCTCTCTTATACTAAGTATTTTACCGTGCCCCTTTCTACTTTTGTAATGCAATCTTTGCTCATTTTGATATCTGTTTATGATATCGTGGACAGTAGATTTGCTTTTTCCAACAATTTCAGCAATTTCTCTTAGTGTTTTCCCTTCACCATTTAATTTTGCAATCAATTACCTTATGTCCAACGATGCTGGTTTACCATTTGGAACCATTTCAAAATAATACATCTAAATTGCAACTTCTTGTTATTAAATGCAAATATGAAGTAAAAGCAAACAGCAAAAATCAACAAAGAGTACATTTCTACAGAATAACGGTAGTTTCTTCTCTCATTCTTCATTTGTCCGATTATTCGTTGAACACTTAGAAATGACTTTTTTGTTATTATCATGAATTTTTCCGTTATTCTTGCTTTATTGTTTTTGTTGTTGTTATTAAAGATCAGATGTTGAACAATAAATATACACTAAAAAAGATTTCGTTTTTATAAGAAATTTACCCATTTTATTATAAAAATTATAATCACAACCCTTGTCCGATTATTCGTTGGAGCCAGTGTACATATTAGGCATGTGCATGATTAGAATCTCATTGCCCACTACGATTCGTACCATCTAATATGAAGTGATATTTATTGTAATCAATAACCATTTGTAGTATTGTAGTAGAAAGCGTAAAGGAGAAAAAGAGAACAACTCTTTTATTTATCAATTCGAAATGATTAATAGTATTATTCATACTCCTTCTAATTGATAATTTGGAGTAATTGTTATGAAAAGTATTGAGTGCGCACTAAATGTACCAATGAATATTCATTTTATCCATAAAACTTGCGCAAAGAACATATGAATAAAAATAATACTTATACAACAGAAGCAAAATACTACATATAATCATAATCACTGCAAATTTGTACGGCAAATGAAGAACACATTTTAGAGTAGATAATTCAAAAGCCCTTTTGATTGTAATCATGTACATGCCTAGTACATATAGAAAATAAGAAAATGTGCAGCTGTATGTAGACTTTAGTCTTTATGTGTATAACAAAAAAGCGCTTTGTGTAAGCTTGCACTTGAATTACAGAATAAACTGTAATAAAACTCTTGAGGTTTACAGCTCTCGGCATATATATATATATATCTGTGGGAATATGTAAAAGTAGCTTAAGTTGAAAATCAATGAAATCAATGTTAACAAAAAAAAATTAAGATATTTTGACATGAAATAAAGTAAAATGAAGTAGCTATGTTTCAATGCCAGATTTTCCGAAAATTTCTTAGTGGTAATATGTGCTTTGTAGTGGTGAAAAACAATAACATTCAAAATACTTTTACATATTGCCAAAGATATATTTTAACATGTCAGAAATTACATTTTTTCGGATTATTTCAAATCATGCAACAATCTAAACAAAATTGTTCAAAATCTTGTATTTTTCTTGAAAAAAGAAAAAAAAAAATAAATTTATACATTTCACATACACTTTTCTATTTTTTTATATTATTGGGTGGGTGTACAAATAAGTTTGAGGGATCTTTTAGTGATTTTGATGCTTTATGCTGAAGGAACTGATACAATGATTTTTTTTTACTGTCCATCATTAGCTATGACTTTTTCTTATCTTTCAGGCAGTATACGGATTCCGAGTTGGAAAAATTCCTCTCCTTTTGAAGCTATCCACAAATCGACCCATATTTTGGTTTGAAGTGCTGCTCGGCCGGCCATGAGTCATCGACCAGACCAAGTGGTAGTCGGATGAAGCAATGTCTGGTGAATACGGAGGATGGGGTAAGACATCCCATTTTAGCGCGTCCAAAGTTTCCTTAACGACTCTTGCAACATGTGGTCGTGCGTTGTCGTGATGCAAAATCACTTTGTTGTGTCTTTTGGCATATTGCGGCGTTTGAGCTTCAATGCTCGGCTCAATTGCATCAATTGTTGTTTGTAACGATCCCCAGTGATGGTTTCGTTAGGCTGGAACAGTTCAAAGAAGATCACTCCGAGCTAAACTCACCAGGTGCATAGCATTGTCTTGCCATGAATATTTGATTTGGCCGTTGAAGTTGATGCATGACCACGCTTACCCCAGGATTTTTTGCGCTTTGGGTTGTCGTAGTGGCTCCAGTTTTCGTCCCCCGTCACAATTCGATGCAAAAAATCCTTCCGATCATACCTTTGGAGCGTGTCGCGCTTGCAAAAACGATGTTCGACGTCTCTTGGCTTGAGTTCATAAAGAACCCAATTGCCTAGTTTTTGTATTATGTCCATGGCCATGAGACGGCGAGCTCCTCTTGAGGTTGCCATAAATCTTGGTTCAATAACGCCTCCGACTCAGCGTCTTCAAACTTTACTGGCTTCCCTTCGTGTTCCTTGTCCCTGGTGTCAAAATCGCCACTTTTAAAACGCCGAAAACCGTAGTCACATATTTTTGTTGATGGAGTATGTTTCCCATTTGCTTCACACAGTAATCGATGTCTATCAGCTGCACTTTTCTTCAAATGAAAACAAAATAGCAGCGATTCCCGCAAATTGCGTAACATCTTTAGAGAACAAAGAAAATATGTTGTTGGCACTTTAGCAAAATGACACATACTGACATTCAGAATGAAATGATAACGCTTTAACATGAACTTGGACAACCTGCGGCCGACACAATCGACCGAATTCTAGAAAAAAAACATTTGTTTTTTAAGTGCTAATATCTTCTCTGAAAACAATGTTCTTTGTGAAAGCTCTACTATCACGTGATAAATGGCCCTGATCTGATGTCTCGGAAATATAAAATCGCAATCCCTTGAATGATCGATCTCTACTGGCGGCAAAATACAATTGCCAGTGACTAAACACAGGCTGTCTCAACAAAATTCCAACTTATTGAAACTTTTGGCCTTGGAATTTATTTATAGTCATCGCAAAAGCTGGAATGACTGGAAATTGAGTTCTAAGTTTCCCACAACCTGCGTGAGCAGTATCAAAACTTCTCGTAAAACACTATCTATAATATTACGTTGTTCATCATTATTTTCTTCTTCAACGCGGTTATACTTTGAATTCATTCCATAAAACTAACACATTCATGGAACATTCAAACCACAAATAGACCCAAACAACACTCGCAATTGTCTTGGAGAATTAGTTTGTTTTACTTCATTTAAACATTCACGCCATTCGTTGTGATTCGATGCAATCCCCCGCGCGTAGCATGCTTCCACAAAACTAGGATACACAGCCCCATTATATGATCGTAAATCCTCAAAAGACTTGGTACCGCGAACGTGTAACAGAAGTAACCGTGAATGAAATAACTTGACATCTTTAGGAGATACAACAAACTTTCGAGAAATAACTTTCTCTGCTCCACGTTGTCTAACAGTCCACTTTTTTACTTTACCATCCCACACGAAATTTTCTGGAATTTCAATATACAGAAATTCGTTTGCAGAAGCAACGTTTGTATTCAATTCAAAGAATGTTAATAATTTGGTTCTTGGAGGATTAGCTACGGCCTGTTCCACATTTCCTTCTCTAAAGCAAGTATTTTGCCTTCCAGGCAGGTGGCAATGAAGCTGATCAATTGTATGGGACTGATAATGCATTGGGAAATTAAATATCCTCCACGCAGCCTCAGTGGAACTAACAAATCTGCCATTTAAGAAAATTCGAATCTATCACGATTTCATTCGGCCCAACATTCTCAACACCAAATTCTAAAGTCGAATAATCATACCCTTTAGAAACATACTTGTAAATGTATTTGACACTCTTAACTGTCGTGCAAAATTCAACATTCAAATGACAATTGAACTTAGCTAAAAGATACGGATTGTATGGGACCACAAATCTATTATCAACACTATGCCCACGAACATCAACAGAAACACCATAATCACGACGCCTATATACTGGATAACCATTCACACTGTCATGAGTACGTTCAGAGAAATCTTCTGCACACTGAATTAGGATTAAGAACACCGCAGGGACCATGAATACTATGACTTTTTACTACTGAGTATGAGGGTCAGAATTTCGGCTGAAACAATTTTATCAATAATTTCAAAACTATCGACTCTATCATCATTTTCCAAATTCAACAAAATATGTGCTTAAAGAAATGCAATTGTGTTAATAATAGCATCAACTTTACCAAATATCTTGCTTTCAACTATGAAGTTGAACAGTTCATTAAATTTAATTTTGAAAACGCGAACAACATCAGTTCGAAAGTGAGCCTTAGCCCCATTTGAAGTTTCGAAAATTTCGTGCCAATTTGGTTGACATGTCACAATCTATACTAATATTATAAAGAGGAAATGTTTGTTTTTTTATTTGTATTGAATAGTCTCAAAAGTACTTAACCTATTTTAAAAATTCTTTCACCTATAGAAAGCTACATTTAAGGTGACCGCCGTAGGATCTGTTTTATTTTTAAGAAAATTAGGGATCCCTACGAAAATTACAATAATTATCAAAAATCTATACTACTTACAAAAATTTTCGTACGTTTTTCGTTGTTCTTGCACTGCTGCTTCTTTACATTTGTTGTATTGATGTTGTTGATGTATTTGTTCCTTATCATTTATTATCTACTGTGTGAGAGTATTGCGTTTTTCGTTCTCTTCTGTCTGAATACAATGCTCACTAAGAGCGGGACAGTAGAGACAGTGTCTTTCATTCAAAGATGTGTAATGAATGAGTCTAGAAGCAACTGTAGCGTGCGTACTCATGCAAGATTTAAACGCATCAAGGAACATAAAAGGGCTGTATGAAACCCACTTTGGTATCATTAAGGAAGATATTCACAAAATAGCTTTACTAATTGATTTCTTTTTGTTCAACTTATCTCTTTTAAAATAGTAACAACATTTGAATTTTGGTTAAAAGAAGAACATTTAGTTTTCAATTTATGTCCCAAAAAGTTTTAATAATGGGAGCAAAATAATCAAAAATACAAAATGCAACTGCAAATGTATTTAATAAAAAAGGTTGAGGTTATAGATCACAAAGAGGATTTAAAAGATATTTGGATTCTTTTGCTCGTGTTGATCATATTGACGAGTATCAAACTAATTTTAAAATTATATGCAATACATAATAGAAATATAAAGAAACGGTATACATCCGCTCAGGATACGGACAAAATATAATTTTTTTTCTCTCCCTTTGTAATTATATTTCACTGTTTAATTATTTATTTATTTATCATAATTAAATCTAATATATAATACAAAATTTAATACTAATTTTAAAGAGTAACTAGCTGCTGGGGTCTACGACTACTGTTTAAAAAACTAAATATGTATGAAAAACTCTCAAATAAAATGGGTAGACATCCTTAACAAATTAAGATTACGTATAGAGATTTTAAATCGATCCTATAAATTGCGTGTCTCAAAATAGACCAGTATCTAAAGAGACACTTGATAACCATTTGAAAATATTATTAGAAAGAGGAGAAAAAATAAGAATTATACAATAGTAAACGTAAATTACGAAAGGCTAAAAGCAGCATATAAAGTTGCAGCAGAAGGGTTTTTCTTTGAAATTAGAAATAAACTTCTCAACGTTGCAAATAGGCATTATATTGATATAAAAATATCAGATTGCCATAATACGGCCATAGAAGCACAGGAAGATAGAAATAAGCCAGAAAAAAATACCTGATAATTCAGATAGCGAATCTGAAGTAATAAAATCAAAAATAATTAGACCACTTTTGTACAAAGTACAAAATGAAACAACGATCTAAGGTATTATCACCAAATTGCAGCGAAATGTGAAAGGTGAATCTGCTGATGTCATAAAAGCCAAGCTACTGAACGTACGGTCAGCAAGGCAAAACGGCAATTCAGTTTACCACAGATTTACATAAGTCGCTAGAGGCAGCTTATATAGACGGAGGTTTAGACCCAAATAATGCAGATACCTTTGCAACAAAGGAAGCAATATCAGCAATGATAAAGAATTGCGAGAATGAAAAACTTCGCATATTTCTTGATGCGGGTAATTTCAGCTATCTAAATGATGCGGTAGGCAAATATATAAACTGCAGCACTGAAATGACTGGTAACCAAAGTAGCATATTGTTCTATAAAAACAAGAACAATAATCAAGATAACCAAGTTAATTTTAGAGGAAATTATCAAGGTAGAGGTTACGGACGAGGTAATTATAAATTTCACAATTATAATAACCAAGGTAATTAAAATAAACGAGGCCGCGGAAATTTCAGAGGAACAGAAATAATGGTAACGTACAATTACTCAAGGTAATTCGGAAAACCAACAAGCTCCCTTAAGTATTCAAAATCAATAAGTTCAAAAGTTCTCACTATCAATCTTAATTTAAATATATTTATAGAAATAAAAAAATCCAGATAATTTTCAAGAAATGGTTTACAACGTAACAACGCAAATTAGCGGAATTGGTGAAGGTATAACCAATTCCACTGAATTACCTTTTGAAGAATTAACAACAGGAAAATATACAATTCCACATAATATCCACATAGTTAATTCAAATTTCCCCATACCAAGCGATGGAATAATAGGTATGGATTTTATAATTCAATTGTCAACTAGACTTCAAACCAAATCAAGATATGTTTACGCTTAGACCAAACAATTTAGATCATCCGATACATATTCCTATAATTCACACAATTGACAATAATACAACGATATTACCATCTCGTACTCAAGTAATCCGGCAGATAAATTTAAATACAATAGAAGACCAAATAGTATTTATTGGAAGTGCAATTTCTAGCTCTAAAAACACAATTGTCCGAATCCTGAACATCACAAATTCAAATAAAATAATTAATTTAAACAAGGTAAAAATTGAATCCCTAAATATTTATGATATCATAGACAAAACAGATAAAAACAGAAATGAAGAAATTCTAACAAAACTAAGGAAAAATTGCCCGATAAGATTTAAAGACGTACTAACAGATTTATGCAACAAGTACAGTGTCACTGTCGTATGTATTCGGACTAGAATCCGAAGCAATAACAACAAACAATTTCTATAAACAAAAATTAAGAATGAAGGATGATGAACCCATTAACATAAAGAATTACGGAACTTCTCAAAGTCAGCAAAATGAAATAGTTAAACAGGTTGAGAAATTAATCAAAGATATTATTGTCGAGCCATCTGTATCTGAATATAACAGCCCATTATTACAAGTTCAAAAAAATCTTTACCAGGATCAGACAAGAAAATGTGGCGTTATGTTGTGTTATGAATAAAGAAGGCATCATAGCATCTAAGTAATTCTGAAACATATTTCGTGAAGAACCCATGAATGTGGAAGGCAAAATTACTTTGTGACCAACTCTAGAATCATTACCATTTGTTTTTTTTATATTGATGGTATTTATTGCATCTCCTATATATATGGATAGGACTAACAATAAGGTTACAATTTTTAAAAACTAATACACGTGTGTCCCTCCTACAATGAAGAGGAAGGAGGTCACTGAGCACTACGAGCCTCTTAGTAAGCAAAAGGGCAGCACGATCATTACGAATCAGACGAGATGAGTTAGTTTGTCGATGTAAATAGCCTTACGCTTGGAATATTCATCTTTGACTGGTGGTACTTCCACGTCTTTGTGAATGTCTTCAATCCTGATATACCATGGAGGTCCCGTGATTTTTCTAAGTATCTTGGATTGTGCTCTTTGTTTAACTTCAATGTTACTCGCCCTCGCGGCACCCCAGTCACAGTCCAGATTTAGAATTGATTAGCCAGTGAAAACTTTGAGCCCTTAGTTTCGTATATATCTTTTTAGCTTCTATATACTTCCCTCAGGTGAGCCGTCTGTTCAGAAGAACGCCAAGATAAGTTACCACTTGAATTTAAGGAAATTTAGTACCATTTAACGTACTGGAGAACAAGTCCGTCGGTTAATGTAAATGTAATATGCTTACATTTCCCCTCATTGAATTCTGCAGTTGGATAACTACTCCTGACGGCTTTTAAGATGAGCATCCAAGCATGCAGAAGCTTTAACTTGGCAGCGGCTGAATACGGCAGTGTCATCAGCAAATGTCGAAGTGACAATTTGACTACTTGTTGGAATGTCGGCAGTGAATAACATGTATAGAGATGGTCCCAAGACCCTTTAGGAACGCCTGCATTTATCATAAATTCATTTGTTATGAAATTTTTCTGCCTTACTGCAAACACTCGATTTGATATGTAGGATTGCAGGACTCTATGCATAATTTGGGGTAGCAAACAATTAATTTTGTAAATCAAACCCTCATGCCATACTCGATCAAACGCTTGTGCTACATCAAGGAATACTGCTGAGCAATATTCTCGTTGTTCAAAGGCAGTTATTATCTCCGAAGTAACTCTGTTGACTTGCTCAATCGTTCCATGTTTTGCTCGAAAACCAAATTGATGATCTGGGATTGTACTATTTGCCTGTAAATGCTGATTGAGTTTGGCTTTAAGAACCTTCTTAAATAGCTTAGAAAGACATGGAAGGTCTGTATGAAGAAGGATATGTCCTATCCTTCCCGAGTTTTGCAACCATTATGATAACCGATTTCTTCTACTGTTTTAGAAAATATCCAATTCGAAGCATAGCATTGAAAAGATACGAGAGAAATACTATAGTTGCGTTTGGAAGTTCAGTTATCATATTTGGCACGATTCTATCACAACCAGCAGATTTTTTGGGCTTCAGTTGAGACCTTATAATAGATACAATTTCACTTGAGCTTGTTTTTAATGGAGACATATTAACTGAATTTGTGATTGTCTGGTGAGGAAGCACAAGATTATGTTGAAACACGTGCTCCAGATAATTGGCAAATACATTAGCCTTCTCTTCATCAGACCGTGCCCAACTTCCGGTTCTGTCTCTAATAGGTGAATCCAGTACCACAGAATTTTTTAGCGATTTTTGTGCTTTCCAAAGTGAAAATTTAGTGGCAACCAGTTCTTCAATTTCCCTATTTGAGAAAAATTTTCTGCTGAACTTGTGAGCAACAATCGCAAGCGTTGATACCTCAGCTGCAGCTACCAATTCGACACTTAACTCATTAACAGATTTGTCCATATCACTTTCAGAGTTGATCGCAGGTGCAATTTCTATGTGAGAACTAATATATTTTTTATATTGCAACCAATTTTTTTTATTAGATATAAGTCTATACGGGTGATCCTCAACTATTGGAAAATCGAGTAAAACGATATCAACGGGGAGTGATCGGATGAAAATTCATAATGAGTAACTGCTGATAAGATGTTTTTTTAATGATACTAAAGTCGATGATATCGGGAGTTTTTCTTAGATCCGCCGGCCAGTATGTAGGCTTACCCGGAGAAACGAAGTCTAGCTTGTTTTTACAATTTACAAGAGTGCTGTAAAGTTGCCAACCTTTTGGATTTACTAAACGAGAACCCCAATAAGTGTGTTTAGCATTGTAGTCACCGGCCGCCAAAAACCGTTCTCCAAGGCTATCACAGAAATTTTTAAACACTACTGCAGATATTGAAAATCGTGGAGGACAATATACAGCAGATAACGTCAGATTACCATGACGCATTTGAAACCGAACCGAAGTTGTTTGTACATAATTAGATGAGTATGGCTCTAGAGTCTGGTGTTTAATACGCTTTCTTATAATAATGTATGGACCACCATGAGCCTTTCTATCAGGATGATTTGTTGTATAAACTAAGTAGTCAGATATAATGAAGTTGTTTTTGCTAGTCAAAAGAGTCTCACAGACTAACAACACATCTACATTGTTGTCCTCTAGATACTTCATCAACTCTAGTTTGTGCTGTGAAACGCCATTTGCGTTCCAATGAGTTATTTTTAAATGAACCAATATCCAAAATTTTCATTTGGATTTTCTTCATCTCGTGAAAAGAGTTTTGCATCACTTAGATTGATTGATTCAGGGTCTGTAATAAATTCACCAACATAGTTTTACTTGAACTGCAATACTGGCTCATTACACGCATTTAGAGTTGGGGTAGCTTGTGAGATTGGTTCATTATGTTGAGACATTGGAGCCTTAGGCTTCGCAACCATTTTCGCAGTTTGTTGTTGAACGCCTTAGTGCAGGGCACCTGCATACGACAATGTGTCGAAGTTAAAGGAATATATTCACAACCGTTATCCTTATCCCATTTCCCAATGTAACCACATTGTTTAACGTGTAATTGGCGAGGAGTGTCTTCCTACCAATTTAAAATCTTTGAAATCTACTTACCCGGTCCTGACAAAATACCTAGTTGTGTACATGAGTACTGTGCTGAATCTTTATGCTAGTCGCTCCTGAAACTTTTAAATTTATCACTTCAGAGCACATTTTTTCCTTCTATTTGGAAGGAATCCTTTATAGTTCCCCTACATAAAAAAGGTAACAAATCTGACATATCCAATTACAGAGGTATTGCAAAACATTCGGCAATTCCAAAGTTGTTTGAAAAAATTATTACTTCAACCCTTTATCACCACTATAAATCTATTATATATTGACTCCGTAAATCATGATCTGCTTTTACATAAGCTTGACCTTTTAGGTTTCCCGCAGCATCTTCTTAATTGGATTTTTTCATATTTAAAAAATAGAATTCAACGAGTGTTATTTTACTCCACTTTTTCTATTTCCTTGAAATACTCTCGTGCTCTGATGTATGCTGATGATGTCAAACTCTGCCTATCGTTTAACAATATCTCTTCGCATATTAGACTACTAGAGGATCTAACCACACTCCAATTTTGGTATTTATGTAATCTTCTGGTGCTAAACTGCGCTAAATGGATGTTCATGACGTTTCATCGTAAGAGAACTCATTTAGCTTCTTATACGATAGACAATAATTCATTTCCACGTGTTTCTACTTTCAGTGACCTTGGAGTGATTTTTGACCCTAAACTAAATTTCAACCCTTATATTTCATCAACTATTAATAAAGCTAAGAGTATTTTCGGCTTTATTAAAAGATGGTCTAAAGAATTTAATGATCCCTATACTACCAAGATTTTTTTCATCACTCTAGTCTGCCCTGTTTTTGAATACTGTTCGTGTGTCTGGAGCCCCCAATATAAAAAACATCAAGACCGCATTGAGTCTATACAGAAGCAATTCATTCTCTTTGCACTTGGTGGTTTAAATTGGGATCCCAGTATACGTTTGCCTTCATACTTTAGCAGGATTCTTTTTATAGATCTCCCATCATTGCAAAATCGCCGAATAACTCTTGATATAAGCTTTCTTCATAAACTTAGTGTTGATTCGTCAGTGCTTTTAAGCCAACTTAGTTTCTGTGTCCCATGACATGATCCTTTCCGAGTTTTATACACTCTTTATAATAAGTTCTATCACGTCCTCTCGCCTGAGATCTCGCCCACTGCGCTTAAACTCATCGTCCTTCGATGGCTTCGGGAATTGGAACGAACAGCTACCAGATGAAGTGGACATCGCTCATTGGCTCTCACATCCCTTGTGTCTCTGACCACAATTGGCTGTAAGTAGGGGCATAGCTTGAAAAAAAAAACCTCCAACGGGTCAGAGACGGGTAGAATTCTTATACAATATATTATCTTGCTTTTAACTTTAAGTAATTAAAATTATTTTAAGACTAGCTCTAATCTCTTGTGTTCTTATTAATTATGTTTTTGTTTTGTCTTAATAATAGGGATAATATGAAAGTTATTATTGCCAACTATTCTTTGGATAGCATCTACCAGCCTATTCGAGCTTTCTTCACTAACATATTATTGTATATTGGAGGAGGTTTTGCGGGTTTAGGTTTTGATAAGTGTTTGTCATCGTTTTTAGCAGGTTCATCCTTTTCAGCAAGTAGTTGGAACCTATAACTTTTCCAACAGCGTTTTCTTTGCATTATTATATTTTTGCGGGCTTAGTTTACGCTTATTGTGGATTTGTATGTAGCGGTCAATGCCTGTCTGCGCTGCCGCTTTATTTTCCAGGGTCCCGTTTTGCATGCGTCTTTTTTTCCTACCTGCTGGTGATACAGTTGTCTTTTTGATTGTTTTAGCTTGCGTAACAGAATTTTTTTTATTGCTTACTTGTACAGACATTGGGTTGTTACTATCGCTATTAAATGTTAGAGTGTTTGTTGTTGTCACAGTAACTGCAAGTGATGGAGCAATCGAAGCAGTAGCTGAGAACACTGTTGATGTTCCTGAAACTCCACTAGCTGTCGAAGTAAAAGCTGTGCTTTGTGTTGTATTTGTTGCAGTGTTAAATACAGTTGTTCCTGGGACTTGGATTTTGATTTATAAAATCACGTAAATTATTACAAAGGTCAGCACATAGAGCAGCCTGATTTTGTTTAATGAAATGTAATTTGGTACTTTCAATTCGAACGTACATATCAACGCTCCATTGAAGAAATAATTTTTGGGAAGAATGCAGAAGACTAAAATCATCACGAATAGCAAGACGATAATATGTATACTGTAACATAGCAACTTTATTTTAAGGAGAATGAGAATTAGTAGTAGAAGCAATGTTATGTGACATATTTACATGCCACCCGGTAGTACCATTAGGAAACAACAAAGGATATGCCAACGGATCTAATGAAGAGTCCAAAACAGAATCATGAAGTTCTCGTAAAAATTTCGGAAAAACAACAATACTTCTCTCAAAAGGCGGTTCACCGTCATCGCTTCTAAAAATAGCTGCAACATCAGTCTGAATAGCATCGTTATATCGACGAAGATCACACTCTTTATTCACCTTAATCAGCATACACACATTAGCAGTTGTATTTTCAGGACGGTGACAATATTCCGCCATTGACCTAAAAGAACGTACGAACACTTTTTCACGATCTAACTCATTAGCTTATTCATACATAATAGACACATTACATCCATTATTTGCTCTAGTATTCAGTCTATGACGTACCGGAGTTTCAACGTTGCAAAAGTAAAGCTGTGCATATGCCGGGTCACTAACATAATCCGGAGTAATTGAAGCAGATCGGTAGTTAAATACGTCATGAATCTTAACATGATAAATTCCATTCAAAACTCTGTCATCTAATTTAAATTCAGAACTTATCATTGCCAAAGAAGCATTATAAGAACAGATATTATCAAAGTAATTCTTAGAGCGTTGTGAGTTTTAAATTTTAAATTTAGATTATTTCTCGCTCGCACGCGTGTGTAAGGCCGCCTAAGAAGCAGAAGACGACGATGACGTCGGGGGACGTCATGTCGTCATTTGATGAGGCTTCGTCGGTGATATCGACGGCTACGCGGAAAGTAAGTGTGAGGCAGCAGCAGTTGGGGAAGACTCTTTCCGAGGCTGTTGTTAACTCGGTTGGTGAGAGAAATAGGGGAAAGGAACTTTTGTTTTCCCTCAGGTGCCATCCTCTGATGCAGCGTTGGCGTTTGGTAAACGCAAGGGGTCTGCTATTGAGAGGATGAAGAGCATTTCTGCTGACGTCATCAGGTGTCTGCTAGATGAGTTTAATGGTGTATCATCCTCCGCGACCCGATCTATACTGGAGCTCACCAACCAGTACGAATTTCTGTTGATAACACTAGTCGCAGAAAATGAGCGCCTAAAAGGACGTTTAGATGCAGCTCACGACTGTAGTGTCAAAAGCGTCTAAGGCGTCCCACCCGTGAGCGACCCTGGTGCTCCCCCGACGACATCTGCCCCTGTAGTGAAGCCAGTTGAGACTTGGTCCGTGGTTGTCAGAAGTAAAACTTTTGGCAAATCTTCCAAGGACGTGGTGGAACAGGTGTTGAAAGAAGTTGGGCCTACACTAGGCGTACGTGTTCATGAGGTGAGGCCACTACGGGATGGTGATGCGATTATTCGCACCCCTTCTGTGGTGGAGTTGAATAATATGAGGGACAACAATAACTTCGGTGAGTTAGGTGTGGAAGTAAGTGTGAATGAGCGGTTAGGCCCTAGGGTAGTAGTTCAGGGGGTACACTCTCAGATTGGACCTGATGAGTTCATGAGGGAGTTGTATGAGATGAACCTGAAGGATAAGATGAGTGAGGGGGAATTCAAGAAGAGTGTCCGCCTGTGTGGCAAGCCCTTGGTGGTGACCGCTGATGTGGCGGTGAATGTGATTCTAGAAGGTTCTGCTGTTGCCATGCAGACCCTTAAGGAAGCTGAGAGCTGCTACAAAAAGTGGTTCTCATTTAGGGTTCGTAGCTACGAGCCGATCTTTCGATGCTTCCGTTGCCTTGGTTTCGACCATAAGGTAGCGGAATGCAAGGCCAAGGTTGATGTCTGTCGTCGTTGTGGACAGGCGAGTCATCTAATGATTTCTCCGGCTAGTCCTGTGTACTGTGCCATTATTGCCAGGCCGAAGGCTAGACACTAAGATACTAGATACTTCAGGTTAACTGTCAGGGGGCGTATGCAATGTAAGGGGACTACCTGCAGTAATGCGGATATGGATAAATGATGTCAGTCTTAAATGCACTTTGGTGAATTTGACTGACTGTGGTATCTATGTGAGTGTTTGTGGACCTTTTGTTGTGAGTATGTATATCAGGTATAGTGGGAGTCTGGAGCCGTACATTTCGTACATGGATAAGGTGCTACCACTGGTAAGTAGTGGCCCTACCATCTTTCTTATTGACGCGATTGCAGCATCCCCGTTGTGGTTCAGTAAAATACCTGAATATGCGTCCGGGTATGCGAACCGCATACGGGGTGAGCTGCTTCCTGAATGGGCCATGTCCCGGGATGTTAGGGTCGTTAGCGAACCCAGTAAATGGTACACCTTTGATGGCCCAGTAGGAAAAAGTGACACTGATGTCACTTTTGTGAATGAGGCAGCGATGCGGTTGTACGAGTTTGATTGGAAAATTAAGGGTGGGTGGGGTGTGAGTGATCATAATCTCCTTGACATTATAATGACTGAGTGAATGGTTGGCGTGTGCGTAATGCAAATTGGCCACTGCATGGTGTGTACTTGAGAGAAGCAGCAACGGAGGTTCAGTTGACCCACTTCTCTGGAATGAATGTTGATGAGCAGGTGCAGGTGCGAGGAAAGGTGGGTGAGTGGTGTGTACGATTGTATGTTTCCAAGATGCCGTAGGGGCAATCTTGGAAGAGTGAAGTGGTGGACGAATGAGTTAAGCAGGAAGCGGAAGCCTCCGTTCGTATGCTTCGGAAGAGATTCCAGAGGGCCAGATCTGCTGATGCTTTGAACCAACTTAGATCTGAGTATAGTCGTGTGTTGAAAGAGTATAAGCGCATGCTTATAAGAGCGAAAGAGGATGAGTGGAGAGCTTTTCTTCGGCGCATGGGTTTTTTTGTTTTGTTATTTTTTTTTTGGATTCGCCATGGAGGTGTAGATCTTCAAAGATCCAAAAAGACCGACCTATAAGGATGCACGACTCATCGGACAAACAGCCCACTATGGTGCCAACGTACTAAAACCGCCCTCGGTCCACACTGGCTCATTTTGCAACCCTGGCCGAACTAACAACTGAGGTAACACTTCGTCCGGGGAGAGCAGGTTAGACCACACTTCTATTCAAGACCTCGTCTCTGTGGCCCTGTTGTATAATACTGACGATAATGATGCAAGCGGTGTTCCAAGCATCCTCGTCTCTCAGCATGTACTTAACAACGCCGTATGCTGAAAGCACCTCACCCACTTCTGACGTCATTTTGACTCTCTGTTGTACAAACCGGATGCATTTCATGAGAATGTGACGGGCATTCTCCACTTTTTTTATGCAGTAACGACAAAGTGGATCATCCACATGTCTGAATTTGTGCAGTTACTACCGAAAACAGCCATGCCCCGATAAAAATTGCGTCAAATGGTAGTTGAGCGTACCATACTTGCGAGACACCCAATCGCTGAAGTTCGGTATAAGCTCGAACTTCCACCATCCCTTTGTCGAGCTTTGCCATCGCTGCTGCCGCAAGTCCGTTTGCGACACGGCCTGGTCATTCACAGTAACCTCCGCGCATCCTAGGGCATATATTGCCGCTAGTTCGTTGACCTCGATATCGACCGGCTTGCAGTTTGCGAGAATGCTTATTGCTCCATCTGAGACGGTTCTGAACGCACAGCATACCCTGATGGAATTGAGACGATACACGGAGGCTGCTCCTTTCATGTAAGATCTGTATCTCGTTGCACTGGACCATACGGGCGCAGCATACCGGATGATGGACTTGCTGACAGCCGCAAGTATCTCACGAACCGGTTGTCCCGCCAATATTCGGCATCAGCCTTGCCAGGGCTACCTGTGTGCTTGATGCTTTCTTGCTTGCAAACTTTAGATGGTCCCTAAAGTTGAACCTGCAGTCCAGGATGACCCCACGATATATAATGCACGGTGTTGACATCAATTCTTGTGACACGACTCGTAAGCTTACCGATTCCATCTTCTTCCTGCTGCTTATTAGAACCACCTCCATCTTATGATCTGCCAGTTCTAGACCATTGTTGTGTAACCAGCTCCTTAAGATAGCAATGGAGCCGTTACATTTTTCTCGTAGTTCAGGGAGCGTTTTTGCGACCGCCACTACTGCTATATCATCTGCGTAAGCAACCACCTCCACTCCATCTGGCACTAGCACTCTGAAAACCCCGTCATACATGATGTTCCAGAGGATCGGACCACGTAATCCTGAGGAACACCGGCAGTGATGTTATAACTTTGTCGCCTGATTTCTGTGTCATACAAGAGCAAGCGATCGCTCAGATATGACCTTACAATTTTAGCCAGATGCCTTGGTACCCGAAGATTGTCCAAAGCGCGCATTATGTAGCACCATCTCGCCGAGTTGAATGCGTTCTTGATCTCCAGGGTGACTACTGCGCAGTACTCTTTGGTACCCCAAAACCATCTTTCGCCCACAATTGCATTCCGTGCAATGTCGCAAACTTTGTTAATTGCGTTGGGAGTGCTTCTCTTTTTCCTGAAGCCAAATTGGTTTTGGTGTAGTCCAATTGGGCTTTCAGTGAACTCCTCCAGACGCCTACATATAATGCGCTCCAACACCTTGCCCATTGTCTCCAACAGACATATTGGCCTATAGGAGGAAGGCTGGTCCCGTGATTTGTTGTCTTTCGGTATCAACACCAGTCTCTGCCGTTTCCAACAAGCGGGAAAAATGACCTCTACCAGACATGCGTTCAATACCCCACAGAATACTCCGGTATTCCGTTGAATGGAGTATTTTAGCAAACTGTTTGGAAATCCGTCCAGGCTTGGGGTTTTATCCTTAGCCGTTTTCCGGGAGGCCTCCATTAGTTCGTCTGCTGTGACTGGGGTTCCGAATTGTATGCGCTGCTCAAGTGACTAAGCTCGTGTTGTGGAAAGAGACTTCGAACAATGTTGAGCAACATCTCAGGACACACCGGTACTTGAGCGGGAGTTCCTCCCAAGCGCTTCTTCACCAGCTGCATATGCTCTTGAAGTGTACACTATTGCTCCTCTGAATGTCTCTGCGCAATTCGGATCGTTTGTTCTTATGCTCGGCCTGCAGGCTCAAAAAGTTTTCTCTGCCTTTTGACCTTTGAACTCGTTTTCGGGAGCTAAAGCATTCCCTTCTCAACTGCGCTATTTCCTTATTCCACCAGTGGGTCGATATATGCCGATTGCTACAGGATTTCCTGGGCATCGACATATCGCATGCATCAGTCAGAGCTTTCATAAAACCATTAGCTTGCTGCTGTGCAGATCCTTGAAAGCCAACGATACCCTCCAGCATGTAGTCCAACATAGACTTATCCAGCTGGTTTACCTTACAACCATTTTTTTGTGCTCTTGGAATTATCCTCCTGACTCTGCGAGGACATACCTCCTTCCAGATAATCTCAATCGCATTGTGGTCGCTGAGAGTGAGGAAGTCCAGTACTCTCCATTCAGAGACAGAGGCAATAGCCCTACTTGCAAACGTGAGGTCTGTAAATGACTCCCCACGACTGTTTTGGATAGTTGCACTGATCCCCGTGTTAAGAAGGATAACGTCCAGACTGGCAAAGGATTCTACGTCTTGGCCCATAGCATTAGACCTACTGCTCCCCCACTCAATCGCCCAAGAATTAAGGTCCCCTGCTATTATGAGCGGGGGTTTTCCCGGGTATTGGCTATGAGCTCGTCCAAGAACGCATTAAATGCTACGAGATTATCACTTGGTGGTGAGTAGCAGCTGTATATGTGCGTGCCCTTTATCCTGGCATACACAAAACCTTTGTGATGTGGCGGTCCTCTGCTTTCCATCGGGATTTGGCCGAAGGCCCAGACTGCGGCCGTACCTGTACGGTCGCATACCCAGGTATTGTCTAACTGAGGTAGACAACAGGGCTCACACACGACTGCGATGTCTGCATCACTCTCCCGTATGGACTGTTGCAATAAGTCCTGAGCAGTTTTGCAGTGGTTAAGGTTGATTTGTAACAACTTAACCATTATTGTTCCGTTTCCTCATCGCGCTTTTGTACATAGGGCATCGGAAGCCTCCCGTAGGGTGATCATTACTCCCATCAGATCAATCAGATTGAGCACTTAGATACTGCTCACATCGTAGGCACTCACCTGTGCGATCTACTGGGCTTTTGCATTGATAGGAAACATGCCCGAAACAGAGGCAGCGATAGCATCTAATCGGCGGCTGATTTCCCCTAATTCTGCAGCGAACGCAACCCACTCGTGCGCCGCATCTAGCAGTTTCTGTGCCTCTGCGGCAGGTAACTCAATAATGGCATTTTGAGCACCGAAACTTGTTACGCGCATGGCCTTAATAGCTGATAACTCTAAGCCACACAGATCTGGGATTTGCGAATGTATGGCTTCTACCACATTCTCAGGGGTAGATCCCAGCATTCCACCGTTTTATGTTGGCAGAGGGTTTTCACACCCGCTTTTTCCTCCAGGACCTTGGTTATGGCCCCTTCATACTGCTTTGCATTGTTGCTGCTTCCACCTTTAAGCTCCAATAAAAGTTCACCTTTCCACGTTTTCCTAATCTTATTGACCTTTGAGCCAAATTCCTGTAGCTCTGATTGATGCTTGATCAGTCTTAGCATGTCGCTACGCTGTCGTTTTGCAGTGCTTTTTCGCTTCTCCTTTTCCCGTGGCCTCCTTCTCACTTCCCTCCAATCATTATCAGGTTTAGTGTTACCTGATGCAAA
The DNA here is from genome assembly GCA_037043295.1 of Amiota minor. Lineage (NCBI taxonomy): Eukaryota > Metazoa > Arthropoda > Insecta > Diptera > Drosophilidae > Amiota > Amiota minor. Next base: position 23,458 of record JBAMAW010001392.1, read on the forward strand.
GGACTTTATAGGTGCGGATGGCGCAGGCAGCTCACGGCTTGGAATTGCCTTTGGTGGCTTCAATTTTTCTATTGGTTTCTGCAGGACTGGTTTCGCCTGCTGTACTACTGTGGACCCATGTTTCTTAGGTGGGTTACCAAATTGATCTTCCTCATCTCCTGTTATGATAGGTTTCACCAGTTTACTATGAAGTCTCACCAATGAGGTAACAATCGCCTTCATATGTGAGTTCACATTTCGCTTTGCCACCATTAAGCTTGTCAGCTCTTTGAACTTAACGTCCATCTCCTCTAGGATATCTGCCTTGTTATCCGGCAAAACATTTCCCTCTGGACAACCATTCACTACATGCCTTTTAGAGGGGATCTTTTTAACCTGCGGAGGTTTGGCTGGCTTCTGCACTAGCGCCGCACCTTTATCCGCCTCCCTAGCACCCGTGACCATTACAACAGGGCACACTGATGATCCTAATTTAAACGGTGAGGGTGCTTCCTTGTCACACGCTTCCTCCCATGAAATTGTTCGTGGACCGCCATGACGGCCATCACCGTGCTCATCCATCGCGAAATTCAAAAAATTTTTAAATTTTAAATAAATTCAAAATTTAACGATTTTGAATTCCAATGAAAACAAAACTTTTTCCGCAACCTGGCAGCACTGAAAAGTTATGCCTTTCCAGCCTTGCAAATTATTGCGCTTACCTGGCCGCACTGATCACTTGATTAGCTTTGCGAATGGGACAGCTGATTTGTACAAAGGGCAACCATTAAGAAACGATGGCACAACAGCAAAACACCACCAAAAAATGCGTCAAAAAATATCACCGGCCCCGATTTCAACGCAAAGAGCACCGGACGAACAGGCAACAGGCACAAGTCACCTCGCGACCCGGTGCATACAAGGTTTGCCCGAATATAATTAACAAAATAAAAAAAACTCGAATCACTATATTATTTCCTTTTTTTCCGCAGCACAAATTGGACACCTGTACTTTCACCACTCTCACACAAGTTGAGGTGAATGTGTAAGTATGTGTTTAAACTTTTTGACGTGGGATCAAAATGAAATGAGCGCACATGTGACTTTACCATCAACTTTGCTGCAGATGATGCCGAACCCCTCATTCAGTTTTTAAAGAATACACATACTTACAAATGAACACAAGTCGACTCATAAAAAGTAGAATTGATGCGATATTCTCGAGGTTTCTGGATTTAGAATCAATAATGTATATATCCTATTTTAGCTATCATCGACCAATAAACACCTATATGAAACAAATTGAAATTTAGTACTGAAATTTTGCATCAAACTTTCATTAATTCATTTAGTAACATAGTCAACGTGTTTCAAATCCAGGGCTCAGCACACTCACAAATTTTTTAAAATTATTTCTTTCTTTTCTGCCATGATTTAATAATCTCAAAATTTTTGCAGAACCAAAATCTTTTTCAAGCAGTGTGCACTTCTGCGCCCTTCAGTATCGACATCCACTACGTGTCGATCTCAGTTCATTGCTACACTCTCTGTCTCTCTCCTCATTTCTCACATGTATGTTATGTTTCTTCCTTCAGCATTCGTTTCAGACTAAACTATTTCACAGGCAGGTGTTTTTTATTGTTTTAGTAGGTCGTTGAGAGATGGCGCTGTCAAATGAGTGTATCGTAATTTGTTGAAAAGAATGTTGTGGTGCGGTAACAAAGGTGATATTGTAAGGTTCGTTCGATATGCGTCGGAGCGCCTCTGCAGGTGGTTCTTGACAGCATCATAAGAATCGAATTTCACCACTCAAAAAATTTTAAGAGAGCGAAATAAATTGAAATCTGATAGTGCAAGGTCGAGGCTATACGGTGTATGTGCAATCACTATGTATATGTTTAACATGTTCTGCCCTCACTCATTTAAAATTGAGACTAAAACCATCTATTGGAATAAACCGGCAAGACTTTTAACTCACTTAATAGGTTCGTGTCAATGATTGACTCGTTAAAAAAAGTACAGTCGAATCGCGATAATTCGTACCTCGATAAATCGAATACCTCAATAATTCGAAACAAACAGCTGGTCCCTTGAAAAAACTTCGATAATTCGTAAAACTTTCATACGTTTTGGTCCCCTCGTTTATTCGTATTTTTATGTGGAGTTCAATGAACACCACTTATAATTCGTAATTAATTTCTAAAACCTCTTATAATACGTAATCAAAACGTAAAAAAAAAACAAATTGAAATCAGTTTACCGTTTTGTCGCCTTACAGGCTACACTTTGTTCATTTTGTTTGTTTTTTTCTTAGTGCTTGTTTCATTCAAAACATTAAGCTGCAACGTCAAGATGCCAAACAAACGCACGCATGAAACCTTAACAATTTCTCAAAAACAAAAAATTCTTGCAGCAATTGACAATGGAGCAAAAAAAAAGGAGGTGGCGACACAATACGAAATCGCACCATCAACACTCCCATCAATTCTACAAACAAAAAAAAAAAACAACTCATCGGCGGCACTGTGGACGGCAACCACAAACCCACTGTTGAACGCTCACTATAATGCTATAAATGAAATTCATACATGCATGAAAAACAGCAGCGAATAAAAATACACTCATATTCTATATATTTTATACTTTTGTAACAAGAATTTATACAATTAGTAGATGCCTTTAAACACCATTTCCGAAATATCAAATCAATATCTTGTGCCTAATTTTATGTGCATACCGCAGTGACCTATATAATTAGGATTGCAAATTAGAACGATCTTTGGCTCGTCTTTTGGCCAGCATTGATAGTTCAACGGGTCCAACATTGGCTGTTTGTGGCATGGCAATTGCACGAAATGTTGCATCCACTGCGCCGCGTAAAGCTGTAGAGTTGGAATTATGCTGGAGTTGCTGTGCGCTTAAGGAAAGTTGTGCTGGCGTCACCGCGTTCTCAGTCAGCTGCAATGCACTGGAGAACTGATCGCGCACCCAACTATTCTCCAATATTTCAGCGGCAGTTGGTCGATTTTCGGGTACAATGTGCAACATTTGACGTAACAAAAGTTTCACTGGTGCACTTTTTAATAACCAACGATTTGTGCTCAGATCAATGTGCCCGGATCCAATGCGGTTAAGTATAATACCAGGTGAATCATTTGGTGTTGAAGCAAATGGTGTACATCCCGATAGCATTATATAAAGTAGAACACCCAATGACCAAATGTCACAAGCCAAATCATAGCCCTGCCGTTTAAGCACTTCCGGGGCAACGAAATTAGCCGTGTAGCAGGGCGTCATCAACAGACCATTATCGGCACGCAACTGTTTTGCGAAACCTAAATGTATATAATGACAAAAAAATAAACATTTATAATCTAAAAGTTGCAAATCCATGCGTAAATTTTTTTCTCACCCAAATCGCAGAGTTTCAGAGACTCAGGTGTCTGACGTATACTGGCATAAATCATGTTCGATGGTTTAAGATCACGATGTACAACACCATGTTCGTGAAGGTAAGCAACAGCAGATGCAATAGTTCGTAGTACAGAGCTTGCTTCACTTTCACTCATTTGTCCAACAGCTAATATTCGATCAAGCAGTTCTCCACCCTTTAAGAGTTCCATTACAAGAAATGCTGATGTAGTATCTTCATAGACTGAATACAATGTCACAATATTGGGATGATTACCATACCTAAGCATAATTTCAATTTCTTCCCAACAATCTCCTGATGAAACAGCAGCTGCAACAGCAGCCTTCTCGATAATTTTGACGGCATAGTGTTTCTTTGATGTGCGATGTTCGCAAAGGCGACATACGGAAAATGTGCCACGCCCTAGCTCTTGGAGCACACTGTACTCCGAATGGAAGTTGCCTGGGAGAACCCCTGGCACATTGCGCGGCACTAATGCTGCACGAGCAGGACTGACATTATTCGAACAGCTATCTGGTGAAATTCTTTCAAGTAGCACGGGTGCTACGAAACTGAACCCACGAAAGATCTCATGAGCTGAAGCGGATATCGGGCCACTAGGCGAATCATGGGGTGATTTCGATGTATACTCAGTATCAAAGTAGAAGGCATCATCTCTTGAGACAGCTGGTATAAATGGTGGTCGCACTTGTTTACGTTTTAAACGAACCCAATCGATTATAGTAAAAAAACAATGTGCCTTAATATCCAAAATGCCTTGCGGTCCTGCCCCCAAGCGATTCTGTGGGTTGCGCTTGAAAAGTGAGCGCAAAAGTGATTGTGCCTCTGGAGATAGATTCTCTGGCATACCTAGTTTAGAGCGCAATATTTGATTCATAGTCTCTTGGCGTGTTTGCCCATGGAATGGTAAATTTCCCGTAAGCATTTCATACATTAGAACACCAAATGACCACCAATCAGCTGCAAAATCATGGCCCTTACGATTAACAATTTCTGGGGCCATGTATTCCACGGTTCCACAAAAGCTAAAGGTTTTTGAACCATCCAACGGTTGTTTAGACAATCCAAAGTCAGTTAGTGCAATGTGACCATCTTCATCTAATAAAATATTTTCTGGCTTTAGGTCCCGATAAATTATGCCCAACGTATGCAAGTGATTCAGAGCCAAAGCCAATTCCGCAAGATAAAATTTTACATCCTCTTCTGTAAACATGATCTCTTTGGAGAGGCGTGTAAAAAGATCACCACCTCGCAAAAAGTCTAAAATTAAATAAAGTTTGCCAGGCGTTTGAAAAGCATAATGCAGCTTCACTATGAAGGCATGACCAACGTCAGCGAGTATGTTGCGCTCGTTTGTGCTACGTACTCGGTCTTTCACCTTAAGCGTTGCCTTTTTAAGCACTTTCATTGCATACAAAGTTCCCGAATCCTTGCCGATAACTTTACGCACCAAAAAAACCTTGCCAAAGCTACCTTCACCAAGCACACGTAATAACTCAAATTGTGAAGGATCAGCCTTTTCATGTCCTTCTTTGATAACTTCCCGCAGCACGAATTCATTTTCTCGAATTTTGGCATCATAAACGGCTGGCATCGCCACATGCAATTCTGAATCACATAATTCCATTTGTTCGTTCATATCGGCAACGTGCGAACACACCGTCGTTTGAGCCGGCGTTATGTGATGTTGCTCTAAAGCTGCCTGCAATGCGGACTGTTGTTGCTCGTGTTGTAGACATTGATGTTGCAACGATGTCACTGCTGTGCCACAAGTATAACCCTCATCTGTTGGAGTATGTTCCATGGAATTCTGCGCCAAACTACTACCATCTAAGGAAGCTACATGCATATTTTGAGAAATGTGCGCGGTTGTCATATTAACAAATTGGGCATTGTTGTTGTTGGTGAGGCTGCTTCTTACGTTTGTTGTTGTACTACTGCTGCCCGTTACAGATGCTGTCATCACAGTCACTTTACTGGCATTGTTAGCTGGGATAAAGATCACTTTGTGTTGCTGCCGTATATCTTTGTTCAAATCAGCTAGTGGCATGACTGTTGACACTGCCTTTTTAATGTAAATATGAGGCGTATTGTTGTGGATTTTTTTTTTGTTGCTCGTTATGCACATAAACCAAGAGCACTATTGTATATATTTATGTTTGTCCTTATAGAAAAAAGCAACAGCAACAAATCATGCCCATAACCCCTCCCCCACCTTATAATACTTTATTGTTTTTCATAGAATGTTATTACTTCTGTTATTATTTTTAACGTTATAGTAGAGGAAATTGCTACAAATAATTCTGGCCATCAGGTGGGGTAAATGAAGTAAAAAGAATCTTGGGTGAGCGATTTAATTCTGCAATCACTCCTCACTGGTTTCTAAAACCGACACTTCGTTGGATCTGTTGATTCAAAATGTTTACTTATTATTTTGTAGATCGCATTCAATGTTTATTTTTTTTTTTTTCTTTCCATATTTTAAATATGTACACTACCCACAAAAATGTTTTCAAAAACTATTTCCCTCCTTCTTTTGTATGAGAACGAAACATACACTGATAATAAACAAGAGCAACGATTTTACAGTTGTGGATTAAGCAAATGCTTCCAGGTCATTGCAAGCAAGTCAGAGTCATATGCCATTCACACCGACGTCTCATCATGAATGCACATTCAAAATATAAAGTTTTATTTACACCGGCCATTATTAATGAAGTTTTTTTTTTTATCATGCGAACATCTCATTTTTGTTTTGGTTGCGTTCAAACGCACGTAACACGCACGTTCTAAGTTCAAACGAAAAATTTGTGGAAAATACAAGATTCAGAATAATTTGCATTGTATGTCTTGCAGAGCCCTTTTTTATTTCTGCTACATGTTTTATTAAAATTTTAACAAAATTAGTGCGCGTGTGCCATCGTACACGTGATAAAAGTGAAACTTCTTAAAAACAGACAGAGGGACATCATCTCAAAGTCTGCCAGTCTGTCTGTCCGTCTGTATATTGCTTTTAGTTTCTTTGGCGTGTCTAATTGTTGTTGTGTTTACGTTTGGCGTCTGTCCCCTTTTGCACATAAATTAGATCGTCAACGAGCTTCTGTGCGTTTCTCGTTATCTTTTTTTCGTACATTCGCTTGTTTTTGTACAACATGCTTGCATGTTGCTTGTTATGAACATTTTTATACACACAAACTGCATGTTTTTGTTGTAGAAATGTAATCTCTTTTTTGAAACTTTTCCGGTGGAGTTTCATTATTTTTTTTTTTTTTTTTGTGGATATGGCAATAGAAATACACATTCTGTGAAAATTTGGAGTTTCTACCTAGTGCGGTTCATGAGATACAGAAACACCAAAACGTGACGATTTGTTTTTTTTCACTCAAATTTTTAGTATAAATTTTTGCCCAACGCCGCTAAAGAAGTATTATTTCAAAAATGTATTATGACGGAAAAAAAGAAGACAAAAACAAACAAAAAAAAAAAAAACCAGAACAAAGATGTACCGTACACAGGATGGAAATAAAACTTTCTAAAAAGAATGAGTGACTTATTGTGTGGGAGGGAGAGAGAGAAAGCGAGACAGTAAGAGCATCTCAAAAGAAATACAACAATACTATCGAATTGAAATTTGAACACTATAGGTGTCTGACCCATATCTACCCCCAACAAGTAAATTACAAGACCCTTGGACCACCAAGAGGGAATCCATACATAACATGGCATCCTAAGAGTCGTGGGTTCGATTCCCGCACTTTTTTAATTTCCTCTTTTCTTTCTTAACTAACCCCTGAGTAGAAGGCCTCTGTCGCTATTACTGATTAAATACTAGGTTATAATTTTTAATTATAATCTTTGTTCTAATAAATAAATAAATATGTGTATGCATATACCTATAAGCGAAAGAGTCATTTGCATGTCTTATCTAAGCATTGTCAGTTTCTATTTCACTAACTTTGTTGCTTTTGTTTTATGTGGCGTATGTAATTGATGTTATAATATGTTTACGTTTGCCGTCTGTTCCCTCTTATAAATATTAGATCAACTGGAGCACACCACAGTTTCTGTGTATTTCTCGTTCTCTTTTCTTCGTACATTCGCTTGTACACACATAAACTTGTTGCTTCCATGCTGTTGGTGTAAACATTTTTATAAATTGTTTTTAGAGCGTAGCTCTTTTATGTGCGTTACAACATGAGTGAAATTTCAAAAAATGATGCTAAAAATAGAATCGTCAGATTTGTTTTCTACTGGTTAGAGTGTAGGGTTGGCAAACCGATGGCATGGGGTTCGAGTCCTGCACTGGGAATATATTTTTTTTATTTTTATATTGAAATTTATTGGTTTTAATTTGTTTTGTGTAGAAATTACTAGCTTTGCACAGCCACGCTTTGCTGTGACCTTTCAAACAACAAATATAAATAAGTAAAAATGAAATGATTAAGTTTTGCAAACATAATGATGATCAACAAATAAACATATTGATAATGACCAACAAATAAACATGATGATGATAATGATAATGATCAACAAACTAAAAGTAAAGCAACAATTAAAATTAACAGCATGTAAGTCTACGAAATTCCTAAGCTCACACATACACCGTAACTATTGTCTACTTGGACTTTTTCATTCTGTTCTCTAAATATTTATAATTATTATATTGGAGCTATTTAGGCAAAGACAAATAAAATGTCTGCATGGTGTAGTGGTTAAAGAGTAGGACTGGCAAACCGAGTGGAGTCCTGCACTGGGAATATATTTTATTTTTACTTAATTCTATCCTAATAGAACTCTCATTCTCTCATTAATGTAGTCATGAGCGAAAACATCGTTCATTCTCTTTTCAGTTTAAAGAGAAACAAAATAAATTAAAAATTTTGTTCTGAATGGAGCTGCGCTCTACACGGGTGTCCCACGGCACCTCTTTCTTTTTATTCAACACACAAGCTGGTTGCTTGCATGTTATTGTTGTAAATATTTTTATAAATTGTTTTTGTACAACACATAAGCTGGTTGTTTGCATGTTGTTGTTGTGTAACGTTATATTTCGTTACAAAATTTTATAATCTCTATTCTCAACTTCTTTTTTTCATGCCGCCGCGTTAGAAGTTTCACTTCAAAAACACCTGAACACTTCGAAGCGGTGGCCTTACTGCCCAACAAGTTGGCAGCCCAATGTGCATATCGGGGAAATGCCGGATTTCATTATTACAAATAGCAATCTTATTTTTCCAGTGGTTGTTGTAAAATGATGCCGCATTTCGTGTTCAATTCACCGAACTGGTGCATTTCGCAAGTTTGAGTGGCAAATGCATACTTGCAAATACCGTAACGTTTCTTTCATTTCAAAATATTTAATTCGCTTCTTACCTCATTTCATGACTCAAGAGCACAATGAAGTGAAAATGAGCACAAGAGCCAAGGCATATATCGCTTTAAATTTATCCGTTTCATGCATTGTATAGAACTTGAAAATTATTTTACAAAATTGAATTTTGTTCTTTAAAGTAAAGAAGAACAAATTGTATAAATTTAAATGAAAATATAAAATTTTATCATGATTTTAATTATGCTTTATAAGGTCTACGATACATGATTCTATGCGTTGCAAACTTTAGCTTGAAATAAAAATGCTTTTTATATCAAAATTGGAATAGGAAGCCGATCATTTTAATTTAAAAAGCATTATGTACATGCTCTTATAATAACTTTTAGTTTGTACATATTTGCGATCGTAACCGCATTAAAACTATGTGAGCAAATACATCAGAACTATGCATGTAAAAGCGCGTGACAAAATTGCATACAATTTGTTGTTGGGAATGCAATCTTCTAATCTAACCATTCATCCAGCATATATATTTTCATAAATAAAAACCAAAAAAATGCACATGAGATTTGCATAGAATGAAGAAACAAATGAAAACAAGAACGTTATGTGCCGTTTTACACTTGAAACTTGATGAAACGATCTCGCACTCACTCAGCTTGCTTGCTTGCTAAATAGAGAACGTGAAACAAGCAAGCGTCATAGTGTGTAAACCAGAAGCATTTTCATGATTCACCGTGGATTGTTTCACTGCATCACAAGAGTCTTTTTCTTTTATTTGTTTTTTTTTTTTTGTTTATTTATTTATTAAGAAGTAGGATAATAAAAAATTCTTTTCTGGCTTTCAACTCTTAGATTAATAATTTGAAGTATGAAATTAATTAATGTTAGTTATATGAGATTTATCAAATTAGTGAATTTAAAAAAATTATACATCGAATTTATATTGCTAAGATTTGGATTGCTCAAGAGTTCTGCCATGTTAACTTTGGCTTGGACTCGAAGATTTTGTATTGCATTGCATGAGTGCTGGTGCTCAACAGTTGCAATATAATTGCAGAGAGGGCATGTATCATTAAGCGATTGAAGTGGTGAAATTCTGTCTTCCTCCCGAATTTGACATTTAACAAAGCGAAGGATGTCGGTCTTTTCAAATATGTTAACTGTGAGCAGTGGTTTTGTTAAGGCGAGCTTAGCACGAGAGTCAGCTAGTTTATTGCCAAGTATTTTGGCATGGGCAGGGACCCACATAAGTTTTAAGCGCTTATGTTGAATAAGCTGGTCACGGATCGTAGTAGTAATTATACTGTTGCTGTTGGAATTACGTACAGAGTTGTTAGCTGATTTTCAGTCTGTGAAAATAATGACGTTGGATGGAATATTAGCAGCAAAATGTACTGCTTGGAGAATAGCACAGGCTTCTGCAGTGAAGACAGAGCAGTAATTTAAGATTGACCCAACCGATGTTTTTGTACTCGATCCATCCACAACAGCCAACAAAGTTGCATTTGAAGTTTTTGATCCATCAGTGAATAAGAATTTCGTTATGTTATGACATGGGTCGCGGTAAACTTCATTAAATCGAGCTCTTTATTCTTTTGAGGAAGAGTCGTTTTTTGTGAATCCTTCAATCTTATCGATGAACGCAGATCGCCCCAGTGTCCATGGAAGAATTCGTTCAGATTGAATGTACGTGGGACAGAGTAAATGCAACTGTCTTGGCTAAATCGATACATTGCATAATTGTTAATGTGCGTTGAAAACTACGCACATAATTGAAAGCTTTTTTGACAGTATCGTATAGCTTTTTGTTATGGTTCGAAACTTCAATCAACGAGATTCAGTGTTGGAAGGCCGGCTTCTATGAGCATATATTTTATTGGTGATGTAGGGTATGCAAAAAGGCTTCTTCTGACGGCGTTATGGTATGGCGATTCAATATGTTTGATATTACTTAGTTTTGGCTGCATTACCTTAGATAGATAGGTCGTAGTCAATATTAGACAACATAACTGATCTACTTACAGTCATTAGAGTATTACAATGAACAAGAAAGTTTTTAAAAATAAGGTATTTTATAATGTATAGACTGGCAGCTAGGGCTTGTCTTATATATTTACAATGTCCTTTAAAGTTCAGTTTACTATCAATAATTAAACCTAAGATTTTTAGAGTAGGTGATTTAGGGATATTTACATTACTATAAGTTAGGCTTAAGTAGTTACAATTTATCTTACAAATATGAAATAATTTACACTTATCTAGAGATAATGCAGCACCAGAATGTAGTGAACATATTGATATATTGAAGAGGATAGATTTAAAGTGTGATTTAACAGTGTTTAGATCTTAATTTTGGTAAAAACTTGTACGTCGTCTGCATAGATGATGTGCACCCTCTGATTATACTTCAGCAATTTATTACTCATTTCATTAAATGCTATGATGAATAGAGTAACTGATAGGGAAGCGCCGTGGAAGAGCCATTGAACAAGTAAACAGTGTTTGAAAAGACGAGTTTATCCTTTACAGAAAACTATCACGTATTACACAAAAGCGCTTTAACGAAGTTTTAAATTTTGGTTCCGATTTTCCATAACGCTAACTGTCGAAGAGCCACATGGGCTCCTAGTTTATTAAATGCCTTTGCAAATTCTAAATTAAATATCGAAACATGGTTTTAAGTTGACAGCGCCATACAACAAAAATGTTCAAAAAGAAGGAGTGCATCAGTTGTCCCGAGGGATTTACTGAAGCCGAACTGATTTCGGCTTAAGAGATTTTTACGTGAGGTGAACCACATAATGTGTTTAGAGACAATTCTTTCAAGCAGCTTACCGAGACATGAAAAAAGTGAAATTGGTCTGGTTTGGTTTGCTTGACATAGCTATTGTTATGATTATTGCGAGCTTCCAATTTTGTGGAAAAATATCTTTAGTGTCTATCAGTGTTATGTTGTAGAAGTGTTTTTAATTATAGGATAGGTAATTTTATCTACCCCTGGGGTTCTGCCTTTACTCAAGGAGGGAAATACAAGATTTAACTTATTTGGCTTTGAGTGATGGATTATTGTTAACATAGGGGTTATTTAATATCTGTGTTTTAAGGTCGGCAAAAGAGAAGTACAAGTTTGAATCTTCTGAGTACTTAGACTAAGAAGATACGAATTCATTTGCAATTTGTTTAGGATCGGTTATGGTACCGTTTCTTGAGTTTAATAGTGCTATATTGGTAGGATTATAACAGCCATTTATTTTCTTTAAGAGAGTTTGAGGGGGTTTATGGACTCTGTTAATTTTATGAAGGACTTCTTCTTCTCTTCTCTACAGTGCTTTCTAAATTTTGCCTTCGACTTATATAATATCAGGTTTTCTAAATTTTATATATGTTTATCTACGTGGCACGCTGTTTGTTTAAGTTAACGTAGTTCAGCCAAGTTGTGGCTCACAGGACCATCTTCCTTGCTCGACGAGGGGTATTTCGAGGAATGCTCAAGTGTTCACCTGAACAGAACATACGGTAATGAATTCAAGCACATTTTGTCAATTAGTGTTTGAAATTTTGTTGAGTTGGCTTTACCAGTAACCTATGACCCCTTAAGAAGCAGGGGACGACGGTGACGTTGGGGGACATCATGTCCCCATCTGATGAGGCTTCGTCGGTGATATCGACGGCTACGCGGAAGGTAAGTATGAGGCAGCAGCAGTTGAGGAAGACTGTTTCCAAGACTGCTGTTGTTGGACACTAGGTGTTCGTGTTCATGAGGTGAAGCCACTGCGGGATGGTAGTGCGATTATTCGCACCCCTTCTGTGGTGGAGTTGAATAATATGAAGGACAACAATAACTTCGGTGAGTTAGGTTTGGAAGTAAGTGTGAATGAGAGGTTAGGCCCTAGGGTAGTAGTTCAGGGGGTACACTCCCAGATTGGACCTGATGAGTTCATGAGGGATTTGTATGAGATGAACCTGAAGGATGAGATGAGTGAGGGGGAATTCAAAAAGAGTGTCCGCCTGTGTGGCAAGCCCTGGGTGGTGACCGCTGATGTGGCGGTGAATGTGATTCTAGAAGGTTCTGCTGTTGCCATGCGGACCCTTCTGGAAGCTGAACGCTGCTACATCAAGTGGTTCTCATTGAAGATTGCCCACTGGGGCCTTTTCATTTAATTCGTTGGATGGAGAACTTGTAAAGGAACTCGCTTTCGGTGCAGTTTGCTTATTATGGCTAGTGATTAACCGTTTCTTTTGACTTATTTGTGAGCATGATTTGCGCTTAAGGTTGTATTTCCATCTAACGAATTAAATGAAAGTGCCCCAGTGGGCAATCTTCAATCAAATCGTTTCTCACCCTTAGCTGTTGAGGATATGAATTTAGGTGAAACTCAAGAAAGTTCAGAAAATGTAAATGAAATGGTTTCAGGTGAAGAAACTCAGGCCAGTCTTGAAAATATTGTTATAAATATCCAGGATGAGATTCAGCAATTTAATAATTACATTGGCAAGGTTTCGTTCACCTACAAATGAAATCAAATCAATTAATTGAGAGTTATGATTAACACCAGTGAAAACTTTCGTAAGATAAGACAGTTTCTTAACTCGACTAATAATGTGTACCATACATACCAGTTAAAACAGAAGAGATCTTATCGAATTGTCATAAAGAACTTACCTCATTCCATATCAACTGATTACATAGCGGATGAGTTGGATAGCGCAAGTCACGATTGTGGAGCTGCAAACTGTCATTGGGAGTATAGCGAAACATCAATGGTGGGGAGCCAGAGCTAACAACCCAAAAGGAAAAAATCTCTTAAAATGCTTTATTTCAAGCAACTATTCTGTAAGTAGTATAGGTAACCCAACATATTGGCCGTCAGACCTGAACAGATACCCGGATATACTGGATATAATAATACATCATGGACTCAATACTAGTGATCTATGCTCTGATCACTCGGCTATCATTATCCATGTAAATATTCCGGTCGATCTAAACACTCGATATAAAAGCCTACTCAAGAAGAATATTGATTTAGATCTATTGCGTCGTTGGTTAGATGACGAGATCAACTGGAATATAGAATTAAAAAACGAACAGAAAATTGAATGGCTTAACAACAAAATTCGGCTGACGTATCTACTCCTAAACCTGGGCACAATAATCACATACAAAAACTACTCATTGTCCTCCAGCGAAATTAGAATGCTTGTGAGTGAAAAAAGAAGATTGCTGCGCAAATGCAACGAACACATTCTTCAAGTAAAAAAAAAAATGCTTTTAATAGAATTACAAAAGAACTAAAAGCAAAACGTGCCAATTTAAGAAATGATGCTATTGGATATTTTCTTTAAGCAGCGGAACCGAATGGACCTGACTGTGACCTATGGAGAGTTACGAAGTACCTAAAGCGTCCCATACGGAGAATATTACCGCTCAAAAATTTAAGTGGACAATGGTGCCAGAGTAGCAAAGACAAAGCTGAAGCTTTTGCCTCCTACCTGGAACAACAATTCACCCACTTTCCGATATGTAATCCTGCTGAGGAAAAGAAGTGAAGCACGCTCTCAATATTCTTTGCCAGCATAGCCCACCTAAAAATCCAATCAAACTCCAAGAAATCCAGACAGAAATAAAATCGCTTAACACAAAGAGAACTACAGTGTAGAATGGAATTGATGCTGCTATAATAAAAGCGCTCCCAATCAAGTGTCAACTCCTGTTAACACACATTTTCAATATTTGCTTAAGGCTTAGTCATTTTCCTAGTCAATGGAAAGTGGAAGAGTTAACATCTTATAGGCCAATCAGTTTATTGGGGGTTCGCTCCAAAATATTTGAAAAAAATTTTAATCATCAGTTTAGTTTCCGGCGCAGATATGGTACACAAGCAAGTACATCGAGTTGTCAACGAAATAGTCGAAGCTTTCGAAGAAAAACAATTCTGCGCTGCTGTGTTCCTGGATGTCAAACAAGCCTTTGACCGTGTGTTGCATAAAAGGCTTCTTTATAAAATCAAAAGTAAACTACCATCACCACAATTTCATTTCCTGAGACATTACTTGACTAATAGAAGATATTATGTCAGAGTTGAAGTTGCCTAGTCGTCGATCAAAATAGTGCAATCTGGTGCCCCTCAAGGTTGTGTATTGCTTTATAGCCTTTACACTGCAGATATGCCTGCCCCAATTGGGCAAGAAATAACAATTGCCCCCTACGCAGATGACACAGCGGTACTTGTTAGGCCAACATACATCAAAAGTACTTCCCAGCTAACAACAGTTTCGAGACATCGAAGTCTATCGTTAAAACATACATATAATTTAGCTCAATTTATTAAAGTTCTATTACCGAACTAAATACGAATAAAAAAAAACCAATGTGAGTCGGATCACACGGGAGATGTGTAAACCTATAGTACTTGAAGAATTTTGTAAGTTGCAAGTAGTTATGCGTTCAGTATATTTTTTGTCAATTTAAAGTATCTAAACTTTCAGTATTGGATAAATACAATTGAATGGAATATGCGGGTTTTGTTTGTTTTATTTTATTTAAGTTGTATTTGTAAATGTACTTATTAATTAACAATGGTTAGTGTTGACTTATAGTACAATAACTAAAATAAGAAATATAAATTTTCGACTCTACTGTATTTAAAAATCTATGAAAAACTGCATCTATAGTAGTGGAATTATTAGTTGTTGGGGTTTGTGGAGAATTGCTCATATTTAAATGGAAAATGTCAAAAAAAAAATAGGGCTTGCGACTGTGGGTTTGAAAAGTTTGTATTAAAATATCCACCCATAATAAATGGCGTTAGATGGCGATTGTTACCCAATTCTCGTGCAGCAGCTTCAGTGTAAGGCAACAGTACGAAATGAACAAATGATATAATATTTTGTACTGTTTGACCAGGAGATATATAGACAACAATGCAATGCACTTTCAAACCGGATTTTAATTGAAATTCAGTGCAGCATACATCTCCAATTGTATCATTTCCACATGAAAGAGTTGTTTGTAATGCCAATGGATTAAGTTGGTATGTAGGTCCATTTTCATTGTTTTGACAATTTTTGTAAATCGCAACTCCTCCAGATCGTTGTCCTGATCTTTTGTACTGACTGCAACACTGAAACAATGGAATGGTAATTGTGGTTTCGTCTTCAAGCCAAGTTTCTGCTAGTAATAATATGTCGCATTTTTTTGTTACCGCGTCTTGAAGGTCACCACTGTGTGCTACAAGACTTTGACAATTAAAAGCCATTAAAGTTGTTACGTTGGGCGATTTCAGGAATTTCAAAGCCGTATCTTGTATTGTTTCCAATTTAGTAGCTACGTAAACCAGCTGTTGATCATGTCTTTTGTCATAATGTTATACCATTTTATCAAATGTTGCTCCTTGTGACTTATGAATGGTCATTCCACAAGCAGGCATAAGGCATAGGCCCGTTGAAATGCAGCGTTTCTGGCCATTCTTTCTTCTAATGTTCTCTATAACATTAGTTTTAATTTATGTTGTAATATTATTGAATTTTGAGTTTGTAATAGAATTAATATTACCTGCAATTTGCTTTAATTTGCTTATATGCTGTGCACGCTGTTGCAAGTGATAATACATTAATCAGCAGTTTAAAGACAGAAAGTCAATGATAGAGATTTCAGTAAGTACGACGGACGAAAACATACTTTCTATCTCTCTCTAGCTTATTACAAATATATTTCATGTCTACAATGTTCACATACAGAGCACACTCTATATTGTTAATGCTTCGCATAAAGTATGAGTGTCCAATCAGAATTAACTAGTATACAGTTACTATGCAAATATTTGAGCAATATATGGACCAGAGGTGCCCAAGCCCTATACTTATCAATATCATTTGATTTTGTAAAACTCTTAGGCATGGCATGAGCATTCTGTGTACGTATATTTGTACGCAGCTATAATACACACACACAAGTAAATATTTTTTTCTATTTCGTTTCTGCTCTGCATTTTGTCTTATACACTTTCGCGATAACGTAGATTTTGTTGTTGTTTGCCGTACGATTTAATAGATATTGAGAAGCACTTAGAGAAATCGTGGTTTGTTTTAAATTGCAAATCTTATTATAATTATAATAAAAGAGAGAAAGAGAGGATTTCGCGCATATAAGATCTTAGTTATTTGATTTAGCATAAATAGAGTGTGCTGCTTTAAATCAAAATCATTCTTACTTTTTTTTTTTCAATGTATATAAAAAAATTTTGCACCAATACACTCTCATATACCTCACACCGATTTCGTCTTACACTGTTTTACATCTGTATTGTGAAATGAGATTTTTACCCCCTGCGCCTAAAGATGTTTCCACATCAATAATTATAATAAAAAATATAGACTCTTTAATTTATTTACATGAGCATGATAAAGAAAAGTACGTCATACTTCACGCGACTTGCCTTGAATTCTTAAAAAAAGTTGCTGAAATATCTGAACGTTTCTCCGCGTTCATTACTGACTTCTCGAGTCCAATAATAATTCGTTCTGTGGATTTTGAATATGTTGAATTGGTATAATTATCACTGCCCTTAAATTTCTCTGCAAATCAAAATTCAATACATAAAAATACGACTGGCTCGTTGGCGCAGAGGTTAGTGCGCTGGCTGACATCCCAAGAGTCGCGGGCTCGATTCCCG
>JBAMAW010001393.1:0-20640 GCA_037043295.1 Amiota minor
ATATTGTCCACTGCCATTTCCCCTCCTTATTGTTAAAAGTGTACCTAGTGTTTTCTTTTATATTTAAGATATAAGATGTAGGAAAACAATAGTACATATCCAATTGGGAACAAAAAAAAAAAAGGAAAAAAAAAAAAAACTTCTTTCGACAGCCATCTTGATATTGTAATCCTTCCAAAACTTTGGTATGGATAATTTATCTTCTTTATTAGTTGCTTCTAGAAGATGAGAAAACGTTCGCCGTAGATAGTAACACTTAAAGTTTGATATCACACCTTGATCCATCGGCTGTATGATGGAGGTGGTATTCGGAGGCATAAAAACAATTTTTATATTTTCGGAAATATCATCTGAATATATTGGATGCCCTGGAGCATTGTCCAACAGAAGTAGGATTTTAAAGTCAATGTTTTGAGAGCAACAATAAGCTTTTAATTCGGGAACAGCGCAATTACCAATCCAATCTGTAAATAAAGCAGTAGTCATCCACGCTTTTTTATTAGCACGCCAGTGAACTAGAAGATCACCTTTATTCACATTTTTAAGGGCTCTTGGATTCTCGGATTGGTAAATAAGAAAAGGCTTGAATTTAAAATCTCCTTCTGCGTTTCCTCCTAGAAGAAGTGTGAGTCGATCTTTTCTAGCTTTATACCCAGGAGCAGATTTTTCAGCAATTGGAAATGTATGTTTTTTTGGGTAACCGCTTCCAATACAAGCCAGTTTCATCGACATTCAGGACCTGCTTAAGAGAATATCCCCTTCTTTGATAATTGCGTTCAGTTCAAGTTGAAACTTTTCCGCAGCTGGATTATCAGCGCTAGCCGATTCTCCTTTCAGAGCAATATTATGCAAATTTGCCCGAGTTTTAAAACTTTCGAACCAACCTTGACTTGCTTCAAATTTTTCGGAATGTCCACTGTTCTTGACGATGGAGTCTCTTTCTGTAAATCATTAAAAATGCTTAAGGCCTTATTTGGAACAATCATTTTGCTCAAAGGCACTTTTCTTTGATTTTGATTTTCGAATCCAAACCAAGAGAAGAGCTTCCATTTTAACCAACATACTTTGTTGTGTTTGCAGCGGGGTAGCAGCTTTTGAGAACTTCTCAGCATCTCGGTTGCAAATTGTCCTTACAGTACTAGGAGCTAAATTAAGATGTCTTGCAATGTCAACAGCTATTTCACCCTATTTGAAATGTTTTAAAATAGTTAATTTAAGTTCAAAATTAATTTGTTTGCGCTTCTGGCTCATTTTTACGCAAAAAAACTTTGTTAAAATTGAAACCCACTCGTGATTAAAAGTTAACTGAACCTTCAATTGCGGAAATTATTTGCCATCCTCTCACATTTCCATGTGCAGCCGTTACAGTTGCCGCTATGTGGGAATCCCCTTTTTACAAAAAAATATTTTATGCAGCTAAATACAGGCGACATGCATACGTATGTATGTATTTTTCGAAATATGCATGTGTATTCAAACGACGCAAACTGAAATTAGCGACTCAAATTGAAAAAATTGAATATTTTTGGCGACGCAAATCGAAATCATGGACGACTCAATTCGAAATCCCATAAAAAATGTTTGCGACGCAAATCGAAATCGGGATGACGCAAACCGAGGCTCTGGTGTACTCATATTTCTTGTTATTTAAAAATGAAAGACTTACGGAATACCTTATCTAACGCTGCCTTAAAATCAACAAAAAAAAAGCGAATACCTTTTTCTTTTCGTACAAGTTTAACTGCCCAATTGAAGCAAGATTCTATTTATTATCTACCTTTTCTGAAACCTTCCACTTTTCTACCCAGTTATAAAGTCTCTCGTTAACTACTCGTATCATAACTTTTGCCATACAATTCATAAAGGAAATTCCGCGATAAATACTAGTCAAGGTGAGATCTCCCCCTTTGAAAATAGGACAGATTATGGATTTTACAAAAGTCTTTGAATGTTGAATCAATTCATTAAGACAGTTAGCAAATTCAGGTAAGAAGTCATCTGTTGCACTTTTTAGATGCTCATAAGTAATGCTATCTTCATCTTATTTTGTTTAGTTTTTTGTAAAACTAGTTTTACCTTTGTTAGCATTATTCGACCATCCAAATCTTCATTCTAGAATTTCATTTTAAACTTGGAGTTTGGCTTAAAAATCAATTGAAATATTATATGATTATAAACTTATTTTGAAGGGACAGTCGAGATTTCCGATTGATGAATGCGTGAAGGATTAGAATTGTTTTGTTGACTTTTTCTATAGGTTTTTGAATATGAAGGCTAAGAAGTAATTTGATGTCAAGATAAAGCTCGAGGTAACGAATACAAGACTACCGCTGTATGGTGTTATTATTTGTGATAAAATTGCTGGATGATAGGAAGCAGGCCTTCCCCTTCCTGGTGAAGTAGATGGAGTTTGGTTTTTTTGGTTGAATTGAATTTCCATTTGCAATAGCAGGAGACGAAGGTGTGAAGGTCGTTTGGAGATTATTTTCAACGCTAATAAAGTATTCAGCACAGCTGTAAACAGCAGTATCATCAGCAAACATTGAAATAATGCAGTTTTCAAAATGCGGAATATCATATGTGTAAATGTTATAAAGGATAGGCCAAGAAGTTTGATGGTGAGCCGTTTATAACCATGTGGAATTTTCGAATTATTTCTACCTTAGATTGGCGTTTTGATTACTAAAAGCTTGTGGATTAGTTCATTATGCCAAACAGTGTCGAATCCAGCTTGTATGTCCTTGTTACCATATCGACAGATTTTTTGTTTTGATACAGCTTAGCTGTGCTCTAAAACCAAATTGTTCAGCTGGAAGAATTTTGTGTATTTTAAGTTGATTGTTGAGCTGTTCTATGACAATTCTTTTGAAAAATAGCTACTTAAGTAAGGTTATTGGACGATAGCTTTCTGGTGAATTTTGTGGTTTTTCAGATGTGTGGATAGCAATAACTTTACTTTCCTTCCAAGCTTGAGGAAAATACGCAATTTTAAGATTCAGAACAGGTTACTACCGGTAACCATGATCGCTGAAGCTTCAACTACGCGTAAGGAGTCGTTAATAGTATCGATAGTTGTATTTTCGGAGAGATTTTCATTGACTTTATGAGTGAGTCTTTAAAAATTTTATTAAGTCTTTATTCCCTTCCTTTTCGCTCGAGGCATTCGATTTCTCTGCTACTGCCTTCGTGCATGTTTCTTATTTAAAAGAGTTCAAGAATAAGTTGGGGAAGCTCGAGCTTGAGGTTCTTTTGATGACTTCTCGGTGAGGGTGTTAATCATTGTAACCATATGGTTGATGCAAGGCTGCAACACTACATCATAATCAATACATCATTTGGTCGCAGTTCGTTGAAGTCTTTTTTAAGCAGTCTTTTGAAAAGCTTCCAGTAGACATCATTGTTTTCTATCAAATGGACAGTCACTAAAAGCCAAATTTCACATATGTATTAAAAAACAAATAAAAAATATAAAATCCATGCTGATTTAAAGTATTGATTAGCCCATGTTTTTATTATGAGTTTAACATATTAAATGTTAGAGTACACATACCTAACAGCTAGTTGAGTAACAACATTAAATTTTTGAATATTTGTTGTACAAATGCTTAGCTGCAGAGAAGTTCTAATGCAAGATCATTTATCTCTTTAGTCGTGAAGAGAGAAGAAGAATATTTTGTGTTGGAGCAAGTGTTCCCGTGGGAACAGAAATTTTTTGTGATGCAGCAGGAGTTCTTGTGAGAGCATGTTTATATAGCTCATTGCCTGAGTCGATGTGTTTCGATTAGCAGTAGCTGTATTGATGTAACAAACTCCGTTAATCTCCGCTGCGTTGCTGTCGGAAACATTACAGATTACATAATTGATATGAGCTACTTGAGATACATCCGGCATCGAGTCAATAATCAGGGAAAAATATTTTCTGCACATATTTAGAATACAATCGTCTTCAAAACTTTTTTTTTCCACAAGTCAAATTAATTCGTCACATGTTTTTGAAGAGAGGTAACTCGTACATTCGGCTAAGAACGGATCGAATTCAGCGAAAAACTCTAAGGGCAAATAAATTCCATTGTGAAATAGACCAAATTCCTCGTCATGTCCTCTGAAAGGAAAGCCACGTGATGCAACCGCTCTAACAAATGGAACTACTCTTTTCAGAGTGATTTTCTAGTAATTTGTTTCTATTTGGTATGATCAAACGCTTTACGTTCGAAAGTGTTCGAAAATAATTTGTTGTTGTTCAAATCCAAATTTATTGGGTTGGTGGAAAAGTAACTTCCGAAAATTTCTGATCAAAAAACTGGCGCAATACCGTTTTGCAGTCGCTTGGGGAATTCATTGTTACGCCATCAAGATAATTCTGCATGGAGCGAAATAAATGGTGCTAGGTCTGGACTATATGGTGGGTGCATTAACACTTCCCAGCCGAGTTCCCTCAATTTTTGCTGAGCCATCAAAGATGTGTGTGGCCTAGCGTTGTCGTGGTGGAAGACTATGCCTTTTCTGTTTACCAATTGTGGCCGTATTTCCTTCAACGCTGCATTTAGTCTTGTTAGTTGTTGACAATAGAGTTCCGAATTTATCGTTTGCCCGGGTGGGAGCAATCCATAATGTACAGGACCTTTGCAATCTCACCGAATGCACAGCAACAACTTCCTCGTAGTTAGCGTCGGCTGTTGCAATGGTTGATGGTGATGGTCCGTCTACTACTCCTGAAGATGTTGCGTAAACAATATATCAACTTCGGTAGAGGCGAAGTTAAATTTCTTTTGTTTTTAATTATTTTCAATTCACTTCACTTTACATATTTTTAAACTAAAAAAAGTAACTTACGAAAATTTGAATTGCTAGATTTAAATAGCGACATCTCTGAAGTATTAATCCGATTTGGGAATGCTATACAACAATGAAAAGGTTGCAAACTTGGTAAAACCATGCTGCTAAAACAATGAACAAGTGATGATTAAATCTGCTGTTTTGCGTAAAGACAATGAGTGCCGAAACAGAGAAAATTCGTTACAAATTCGTTTATCTGAGGAAAGGGTTATTCCGCAGCGAAAGCTCAAAAAAATTTGTGCTCATCATGGAGAAGGTACTTTATGAGAACGACCAGTTCGAAAATGGTTTGCGCGATTTCGTTCGTGAAATTTTGATGTGAAAGACGCGCCTCGGTCTGGTCGGCCTTGCACCGAAAAACTTGACCAAATTATTGAAAAGGTGGGGAATGACCGGCACATAAGAACTCGTGACATCGCTAAAGATTTTGGTATCCACCATACGACAAATTTAGACCACTTAAAAAAGGCGGGCTATGCAAAAAAGCTGGATGTTTAAGTACCACACAATTTGATAGAAAAAAATCTTATTGACCGTATTTCAATTTGCGAAATGTTACTGAAACGGAATGATTTGCAACCTTTTCTACTCAAATTGATAACTGGCGATGATAAATGGTTAGCATACGACAATAATGAGAGAAAAAGATCATGGTCTGAACAAGCTGAGCCCGTCCAAACCATTGCAAAGCCGACGCTAACTACGAGGAAGTTGTTGTTGTGCATTTGGTGAGATTGCAAAGGTCCTGTACATTATGGATTGCTCCCACCCGGGCAAACGATAAATTCGGAATTCTATTGTCAACAACTAACAAGACTAAATGCAGCGTTGAAGGAAATACCGCCACAATTGGTAAACACTTCCACCATGACAATGCAAGGCCACACACATCTTTGATGGCTCAGCAAAAATTGAGGGAACTCGGCTGGGAAGTGTTAATGCACCCACCATATAGTCCAGACCTAGCACCATTTATTTCGCTCCATGCAGATTTATCTTGATGGCGTAACAATGAATTCCAAAACGGTATTGCGCCAGTTTTTTGATCAGAAATTTTCGGAAGTTACTTTTCCACCAACCCAATAAATTTGGATTTGAACAACAACAAATTATTTTCGAACACTTTCGAACGTAAAGCGTTTGATCATACCAAATAGAAACAAATTACTAGAAAATCACTCTGAAAAGAGTAGTTCCATTTGTTAGAGCGGTTGCATCACGTGGCTTTCCTTTCAGAGGACATGACGAGGAATTTGGTCTATTTCACAATGGAATTTATTTGCCCTTAGAGTTTTTCGCTGAATTCGATCCGTTCTTAGCCGAATGTACGAGTTACCTCTCTTCAAAAACATGTGACGAATTAATTTGACTTGTGGAAAAAAAAAGTTTTGAAGACGATTGTATTCTAAATATGTGCAGAAAATATTTTTCCCTGATTATTGACTCGATGCCGGATGTATCTCAAGTAGCTCATATCAATTATGTAATCTGTAATGTTTCCGACAGCAACGCAGCGGAGATTAACGGAGTTTGTTACATCAATACAGCTACTGCTAATCGAAACACATCGACTCAGGCAATGAGCTATAAACATGCTCTCACAAGAACTCCTGCTGCATCACAAAAAATTTCTGTTCCCACGGGAACACTTGCTCCAACACAAAATATTCTTCTTCTCTCTTCACGACTAAAGAGATAAATGATCTTGCATTAGAACTTCTCTGCAGCTAAGCATTTGTACAACAAATATTCAAAAATTTAATGTTGTTACTCAACTAGCTGTTAGGTATGTGTACTCTAACATTTAATATGTTAAACTCATAATAAAAACATGGGCTAATCAATACTTTAAATCAGCATGGATTTTATATTTTTTATTTGTTTTTTAATACATATGTGAAATTTGGCTTTTAGTGACTGTCCATTTGATAGAAAACAATGATGTCTACTGGAAGCTTTTCAAAAGACTGCTTAAAAAAGACTTCAACGAACTGCGACCAAATGATGTATTGATTATGATGTAGTGTTGCAGCCTTGCATCAACCATATGGTTACAATGATTAACACCCTCACCGAGAAGTCATCAAAAGAACCTCAAGCTCGAGCTTCCCCAACTTATTCTTGAACTCTTTTAAATAAGAAACATGCACGAAGGCAGTAGCAGAGAAATCGAATGCCTCGAGCGAAAAGGAAGGGAATAAAGACTTAATAAAATTTTTAAAGACTCACTCATAAAGTCAATGAAAATCTCTCCGAAAATACAACTATCGATACTATTAACGACTCCTTACGCGTAGTTGAAGCTTCAGCGATCATGGTTACCGGTAGTAACCTGTTCTGAATCTTAAAATTGCGTATTTTCCTCAAGCTTGGAAGGAAAGTAAAGTTATTGCTATCCACACATCTGAAAAACCACAAAATTCACCAGAAAGCTATCGTCCAATAACCTTACTTAAGTAGCTATTTTTCAAAAGAATTGTCATAGAACAGCTCAACAATCAACTTAAAATACACAAAATTCTTCCAGCTGAACAATTTGGTTTTAGAGCACAGCTAAGCTGTATCAAAACAAAAAATCTGTCGATATGGTAACAAGGACATACAAGCTGGATTCGACACTGTTTGGCATAATGAACTAATCCACAAGCTTTTAGTAATCAAAACGCCAATCTAAGGTAGAAATAATTCGAAAATTCCACATGGTTATAAACGGCTCACCATCAAACTTCTTGGCCTATCCTTTATAACATTTACACATATGATATTCCGCATTTTGAAAACTGCATTATTTCAATGTTTGCTGATGATACTGCTGTTTACAGCTGTGCTGAATACTTTATTAGCGTTAAAAATAATCTCCAAACGACCTTCACACCTTCGTCTCCTGCTATTGCAAATGGAAATTCAATTCAACCAAAAAAACCAAACTCCATCTACTTCACCAGGAAGGGGAAGGCCTGCTTCCTATCATCCAGCAATTTTATCACAAATAATAACACCATACAGCGGTAGTCTTGTATTCGTTACCTCGAGCTTTATCTTGACATCAAATTACTTCTTAGCCTTCATATTCAAAAACCTATAGAAAAAGTCAACAAAACAATTCTAATCCTTCACGCATTCATCAATCGGAAATCTCGACTGTCCCTTCAAAATAAGTTTATAATCATATAATATTTCAATTGATTTTTAAGCCAAACTCCAAGTTTAAAATGAAATTCTAGAATGAAGATTTGGATGGTCGAATAATGCTAACAAAGGTAAAACTAGTTTTACAAAAAACTAAACAAAATAAGATGAAGATAGCATTACTTATGAGCATCTAAAAAGTGCAACAGATGACTTCTTACCTGAATTTGCTAACTGTCTTAATGAATTGATTCAACATTCAAAGACTTTTGTAAAATCCATAATCTGTCCTATTTTCAAAGGGGGAGATCTCACCTTGACTAGTATTTATCGCGGAATTTCCTTTATGAATTGTATGGCAAAAGTTATGATACGAGTAGTTAACGAGAGACTTTATAACTGGGTAGAAAAGTGGAAGGTTTCAGAAAAGGTAGATAATAAATAGAATCTTGCTTCAATTGGGCAGTTAAACTTGTACGAAAAGAAAAAGGTATTCGCTTTTTTTTTGTTGATTTTAAGGCAGCGTTAGATAAGGTATTCCGTAAGTCTTTCATTTTTAAATAACAAGAAATATGAGTACACCAGAGCCTCGGTTTGCGTCATCCCGATTTCGATTTGCGTCGCAAACATTTTTTATGGGATTTCGAATTGAGTCGTCCATGATTTCGATTTGCGTCGCCAAAAATATTCAATTTTTTCAATTTGAGTCGCTAATTTCAGTTTGCGTCGTTTGAATACACATGCATATTTCGAAAAATACATACATACGTATGCATGTCGCCTGTATTTAGCTGCATAAAATATTTTTTTGTAAAAAGGGGATTCCCACATAGCGGCAACTGTAACGGCTGCACATGGAAATGTGAGAGGATGGCAAATAATTTCCGCAATTGAAGGTTCAGTTAACTTTTAATCACGAGTGGGTTTCAATTTTAACAAAGTTTTTTTGCGTAAAAATGAGCCAGAAGCGCAAACAAATTAATTTTGAACTTAAATTAACTATTTTAAAACATTTCAAATAGGGTGAAATAGCTGTTGACATTGCAAGACATCTTAATTTAGCTCCTAGTACTGTAAGGACAATTTGCAACCGAGATGCTGAGAAGTTTTCAAAAGCTGCTACCCCGCTGCAAACACAACAAAGTATGTTGGTTAAAATGGAAGCTCTTCTCTTGGTTTGGATTGAAAATCAAAATCAAAGAAAAGTGCCTTTGAGCAAAATGATTGTTCAAAATAAGGCCTTAAGCATTTTTAATGATTTACAGAAAGAAACTCCATCGTCAAACAGTGGACATTCCGAAAAATTTGAAGCAAGTCAAGGTTGGTTCGAAAGTTTTAAAACTCGGGCAAATTTGCATAATATTGCTCTGAAAGGAGAATCGGCTAGCGCTGATAATCCAGCTGCGGAAAAGTTTCAACTTGAACTGAACGCAATTATCAAAGAAGGGGATATTCTCTTAAGCAGGTCCTGAATGTCGATGAAACTGGCTTGTATTGGAAGCGGTTACCCAAAAAAACATACATTTCCATTGCTGAAAAATCTGCTCCTGGGTATAAAGCCAGAAAAGATCGACTCACACTTCTTCTAGGAGGAAACGCAGAAGGAGATTTTAAATTCAAGCCTTTTCTTATTTACCAATCCGAGAATCCAAGAGCCCTTAAAAATGTGAATAAAGGTGATCTTCTAGTTCACTGGCGTGCTAATAAAAAAGCGTGGATGACTACTGCTTTATTTACAGATTGGATTGGTAATTGCGCTGTTCCCGAATTAAAAGCTTATTGTTGCTCTCAAAACATTGACTTTAAAATCCTACTTCTGTTGGACAATGCTCCAGGGCATCCAATATATTCAGATGATATTTCCGAAAATATAAAAATTGTTTTTATGCCTCCGAATACCACCTCCATCATACAGCCGATGGATCAAGGTGTGATATCAAACTTTAAGTGTTACTATCTACGGCGAACGTTTTCTCATCTTCTAGAAGCAACTAATAAAGAAGATAAATTATCCATACCAAAGTTTTGGAAGGATTACAATATCAAGATGGCTGTCGAAAGAAGTTTTTTTTTTTTTCTTTTTTTTTTGTTCCCAATTGGATATGTACTATTGTTTTCCTACATCTTATATCTTAAATATAAAAGAAAACACTAAGTACACTTTTAACAATAAGAGGGGAAATGGCAGTGGACAATATCGAACATTTTCGAATTGTCTCTTGAATAATGGTGTGTCTTAGGCCTCATTTTTGAGAGCTACTTGCGGCAGGCCAACCGCAAGATGCCTCTCAGCGCCACCCGTAACTTAAGTTAGGTCAGATCGACTGGTCTGCTTCGTTTTAAGCGTCTACGTCTAGACAATTCGTGAGATGGAAGGTCTGTTATTTCTAGATTGGTGTGTCGCTCTAATGTTTTGTGGTACCTCCTGCTAGCATTAATGATTTCTTCCTGAATCATAGTTACGCCGAGGTCTTTGTGAATTTCATAGTTAGATATAAACCAGTTCGCATTAACTATTGATCGAAGTATTTTTGATTGTTGACGCTGAATGATGTTAATGTTAGTTTTCTTGGCTGTACCCCATAATTGCATGCCGTACGTCCATATAGGCTTAATTACACTATTGTATATAACCAATTTCCCATTGGTTGTTAACTTAGATCTACTGTTAAGAAGCGGGTATAGCTGCTTAAATTTTAATATGAGCTGATCTCTCTTTTTTTGGATATGATGTTTCCACGTCAGTTTACTGTCAATATGCATGCCCAGGTACTTTGCCACATTACTTAATGGAATGTCAGTACCTTTTATTTTTAATTGTCTTGGCTGATAAGCTGTCCGTGTTGTGTATATCACTTGCGTCGTTTTTAGTTCATTAACTTTTATTTTCCATTTATCAAACCAATTGCAAGCTTTGTCAAGAATATTCTGCAGTTTAGTTGTTGCTACAACTAAATTTTTATGGGAGTACATTAGTACTGTATCGTCAGCGAAGGTAGCCACCATTGCCGAGCTATCTCCTGGGGTTGGGATGTCTGATGTATATAAAGTATACAACATAGGACCAAGCACGCTTCCTTGAGGGACTCCTGCTCTTATCTGTCTTAGCGTAGAAGATTCATCCTTACATTTAACGTAGAAATAGCGAGAGTCAAGGTAGCTTTTAATGATTTCAAATAGATCAGTTGGAAATACGGTCCTAATTTTACTCAGTAGGCCGTCGTGCCAGACTTTGTCGAAGGCCTTTTCTATGTCCAGAAAAACACCAACACAGAACTTTTTTTCATCAAGGTCCTTTAAAATTTTGTGAGTTACTCTGTGGACTTGCTGAATTGTGGAGTGACTTTGTCTAAACCCGAATTGGTGGTCAGGTATGATTCTGTTCACGTCTAGTATTGGTTGTATTCGGTCAAGTAGGAGACGTTCAAATACTTTAGAAAGTAAGGGCAATAGGCTGATTGGCCTGTACGAGGACGCCTTGGTTGGATCTTTGCCCAGTTTGGGTATGGCTATTATTTCAGCAACCTTCCATAAAGATGGGTAGTGCTTTAGTCTTAATATCGCATTGAACAAATTCCTAATAAATACGATTGCCTTCGCAGGGAGCTCTTTGAGTAACTTTCCAGTTATTTGGTCATAACCTGGCGTTTTTCTCTGACTGGTGCGCTTTTCAATACAGTGCATAACTTCATTGCTTGAAATCATTTTTGTAGAGTATTGTGGAGATGGAGTCCTGTTGTACAAATTGGTGTTACTATTAGATTGATTGGTAGTAAAAGCCCTTTCATAATAGTCAGCCAGTAGTGAAGCTTTGTCATAATTGGTTCTAGCCCAAGTACCATCCGATTTCAAAAGTGGCGGCTGGTGGAAGGTGCGATTTGTGAAGTGCTTAGCAGCCTTCCATAATGAGTAGTTAGTGTCAGATGTCGGCGATAATGTTTTTGTATAATTTACAAATTGTTCATTTTTAAAATTCCTTAGACTGATTTTCAAATCTTTGATTCCTTTGTTAAGTTTAGCTTTGTGATTTGGATCTCTCGTCCTTTGCCAGATCTTACGCAGTTTGTTTTTGTTCGCTACTTGATTTTTTATTGAGCGGGGGAAAATATAGTTGTCCTCTTTCGGATTAAGATCAGGCGTTGCTCTATTAGCTGCTTCGTTTATAATGTCATTCAAGTATATCACTGACTTTTCAATATCGTCAGGTTCTTTAAGAGGTACATTTACTGTGAGGCTATTGTCAATAAATTCTCTGTACGCCTCCCAGTCAGTTCTGAAATTATACATTTTGCACGCGGGTTGATCTTTTTTTATTGCGCAACTATATTCAACTTGTATTGGTGAATGATCGGAAGAAAGTTCAAGTCGGGAATCAATTTTGAAATGTGTTATATTCATGTTTTTTAATACACAGAAGTCTATTAAATCTGGTATTTTAGTCCGATCTGTTGGCCAATATGTGGGTTCACCTGTACTCAAGTGCATCCCCCCAATCGTTTGAAAGAAAGTTAAAGCGACTTGCATGAAAGGAAGCTGGGGAAAAATTTGGCCAGACCATGTGCTTGAAAACAATGTTCTGATTAACGATGTCCAACTGTTCGCGAACAAATTGCTAAATTAGCTATGGAAAAAAATGTTGAAGGAATGGAGATTGAAGATATCGACGAACTGTTATGGTCACACGATGAAAAGCTCACAAACGAACTTTTGTTAATATTTGGTATTGAACATGAGTTAGAAGATGAAACTGATCCGACTGATACGCAAACAGAGCCAAAAAATCTAACGACTGCGCAAATTGCAAAAGCAATGGGGCTGGTAGACCAGGCGATGGAAATTTTTACGAACAATGATCCCGATGAAAATCGCAGTGTGAAGGCAATTCAATCTCTTGCTGACGCTATACAGTGCTACAAAAATATTTACTTGGAGAAAAAGCAGTTTTTATTCAATAAACTTTGACGCGTTTTTAAAAAAAATGTAACTCAACCGGAAGAAAATATAGGCGATTAAAAACCTTTTTTTGATTTTAATTTTGAAATTGTTGAATCATGTACACACAGCGTCAAAAGAAAGTGAACACATGAGATTTTTGCATTAAAAGTTTTATAATTATATATTAATGAATACAAGATAAAAAGTTAGTATGCAGAATTCAAGGCTTATATTTTAGGAGTCGATTTCAATTCAAAGTGTAATCAAAATTAATACACAAACAAAAATAATTCACATTAATTAAAAAAAGTCCAAATTTTACGCGTCAAAAAAAAGTGAACACTTTTTACTTTTATTTTTTTTTTTCGTTCTATAAGTCGGGGAATAGCCAAATTTTTTAAGGAAAACGATTATTACTCACGTGCTTTGTTATGGTAAATGTTATTTTGAGTGAATTCCTAAAATAAAAGTGTATACAATTAAAAAAAAACAAAATTCTTACTATGGGAAAGCAAACATCTAGTGGCACTCGAAAAATCATATTAGATTTACGAGAGAAAGGCAAATCTTTGCGTGAAATTGCCGAAATTATAGGCAGTGGCCCTAGCACAATAAAAAAAATTATTGACAAATATGCCACACATCGTCGGTTGGAAGATTTGCCGAGAACTGGGCGTCCAAAGCGACTTACTGATACTCAAGTTAGAGGTGTAGTAAGAAAAGTAAAGGTAAATCCAGCTTCAAGTGCAGTCAAAATTTCAGAAAATATTACCCAGACATCAGATAAATCAGTAAGCGCGAGTACGGTCAGGAGAGCCCTTCATAAAAATGGCCTACACAAATGCACGCGGTCAACCGGCTTACAACCGATTTGAGCGAAGTATGGCACCCTTGAACCGTAAGCCACGGTAGTACTTCCTACAGGTCCTATCTCGATTCTCAAGTGAAAACCAGCAATAAAGAGCTAGAATAGAAAAATTTTCAGCATGCCTAAAAATTTCCATAAACAACGACGCATGGTTAAGCAGCAGACCACAAGAAGTCTCATGTATCGTGGAAAAAAGCGTAGAGTAGATAGACGTCAAGGTCGTCGATGAAGACAAAATAATCACGTCTGAGGAAACTCCTGATCTATGATATATCGCAGTGGATTGATGCGGGGTCATGTTCGATCTTCACAAGCAGTTCTTATTTTCGAAGTAATTCTATTGAGTTGCTCAATCGTTCCATGTTTTGCCCAAAAACTAAATTGATGATCTGGGATTGTACTATTTGTTTGTAAATGGTGATTGAGTTTGGCTTTACGAACCTTCTCAAATAGCTCAGAAACATATGGAAGCAGACTTATAGGTCTGTATGAAGAAGGACGTGTCCGAGCTTCGTAACCATTAATAATAATAATAATATTCTTTATTTGATAAAAAAAAATTAAATTGCATGTAGAAACTATTTAGTTAAACAAATATCTATGTAAATAAAGAACAAATACGACTTTGACTCCATGATCGTCAGTCGGAGGAATACATACTACAAAATATAAAATAATAATATAAAAATTATTAAAAAAAATTTTTCCGTTTTCTATTACTAACCCTATAGTATTTTTCCATGAGTTTCCATTGACCATCATCAATTGAGTTCTAACGTTTACATTACCAAAAAGATCTTGCACTTTACCAAACAAGAATACCTGCCGGTCTTTTACTTTCCTTGTACTTTACTTGTACTATTTTCAGCATATTCAAATAAAGTTTTATTTAAATATGACAAAAACAAATCCATGTGAACATATTTGGAATACGTATTTTCAAGTATATGCAGTACGACCGTGTGTTACTGGGTAGATGAAAAAGTTTTTTTAAAAAATAAAGCTGCAAGTTATATACATCCTCGAACAAAGTAAATCCCCATAGTAACCACTAAAAATAGCTTCAATTTTACTGTTAGCCTTATTACGCTTTTGAACGAAACCGTTCTCCAAGTTGCATTTATGCTATTTTTGGCCAGACTATTCCTATTTTCTAAGTGTGGTTTGAAACTTAATTGCGGTGTTAATATTACCCCTAGATAATTATATTCCGACCTAATCTCAATATTCTCGCTTCTAAACTTCCACATCTTATTCTTAGCCAAACTACCTCCGCGCCTAAATACCATTATTGCTGACTTCGCTATGTTTACTTCTATGCTAACAGTGTTGCAATATAATTTTAGTCGTGTTATCATTCTTTGCATTATATTATAATATAACTATGTCATCTGCATATAAAAGAAGCCTAATATTTAATTCTTCAATTTACAATCCACCTCCCAACCAATCATGTAAATCGTTTAAATAGGTATTGTGAGAAAAGCAACGGGGACATTAAACATCCTTGCTTTACACCTGATGATATATAGAATTTTTCCGATATATTATTATATATCCCGTCCATACTAAAGAGCTGATTTTTGCATAAACTTGCTTAATAAATAAATTTTAACATTTTTTTTTTTAAATACCTACCAAGCATATGCAATTTGTATATAGGTAGCTGTCCAGGAACCTTGTCAAAAGCTGCTTTAAAATCTACGAAAAAAGCATACACTTTTTTCTTTTCCTGTTGCATATTTTTTTCTGAAACTAGCTTGAAATTCCGCTATAATATTGTTTTCTTCTGACTACAATCCATTTACGCAAACTTGAATAATAAGGTAAAAGTTTTTGCTAATTTATTTATAGATCATATGGAACTCTGTCCAGACCAGAATGCCTAAAATTTGCCGTAATTTCTCTCTCCAAACTGTGATTGTATAAGTTATGGTAACAGTTGGGACACGCTGGAAAGGCAAAACTTTCAGCAGAAGAACTGTGATAGGCTAGGTAATACCGATGTAACGGGTGCAAGATAAAGCAAGGGGAAAACGGTACACAGCAGATTAGTAAGAGCTGTACTGAACTGCTTTGAATAATAGTTTTCTTTCTTTAGTTTAGTCTCAGTCTGAAAGTGACACTGAAAGCACATAGTGCTGATTTAAACAGACTGATTAAATGAAATAATAAATGATAACCATTATTATTTTGATAATTTATATTAACAAGTGAGCGTTCTGTATACTTCTTATATATTGTGATGGATTTAAGAGGTTCTCAAATCTGCACAACGCGGATAGTCTAACGCACCCATAAAGTCCACACATACTTGGAGCTACTTGCCTGAACACACTCGGCGTTGCTCAAGCTAGAGTGGGGGTCACAGGTGGCGGATAGTGGACGGCCTGCAGATATGTAGGTTAGCTGCGAATATTGAATAAGCAGCCCCCGACCAATGAGCGACGAAAATGGAAGGGGTAGTGCAAAAGGCTACATACTCTAGTGAAATTTTCGTGACAGGGCGAGTGAAAACCGCCCTTAAATTATGTTTTCGCTGGTTACCAAACCAAATTAAATCCAAGAGCGTTTGTTCCCAGATTGGGCGGCTTCTTGGTCGGCGTCTGAACCTGAAAGGTCGGCTGTGTTTCATAGCCTGTCGGTAGGCTTAAAACGATATGGGAAGGCACCCAGAAATAAAACCATGATGAGCAATGAAGAAGGAAATATATTTACGGTGCAGGGAGTCGGATCCCCAGTACCGGCGGCTTTGGAGGGTGCGCAAGCGGGCCCCGGGTCGTCGTCATCAAGCAACCGCAATGCTACGGAGGTGTACTCGGCCCCCGTAGCAGATAATGCTACGAGAACAAAAACTACTGCAGCGATGGGAAACTTGGTCGCTGCAGCGGACAAAGCTACAAGAGCAGCGGGGGAAGCGGACGATCCCTTCAGGCGCAGTAGATGTACTCTTCGATCGCCACCGAGGTTAGGCGATCAATTGGTGGTCAGTCCATCGTACGTCATCAACTCGGAGAAGGTAACAGCCAGCCACACCCACTTCCATCAGCTTGGGGAGAAGATACGGAGTCTCACCTGTATGCTGGAAGAAAAGGGAATTGATGGCAAGCAAAGGCGTTCTATCAACCAGCTTATGAGGGATACGGTAGAGAGCATAAAGGCCCTATATGAGCTCTCGGCCATAGAACAAAGGGACGAGAAAGCAAAGGAGGTTATCAGGAAAAACAACTTCTCCCAGACTTCCCCTTGGCTGCGAACTGTCGGGAAAAATAAAAGGGCACCCGAAGGAAATTTGGAGACTCCGTCTTCTAAGAGGCAGCCTTCCCTAACAGTCCCGAAAGACCGAGTGGAAGAATCCAAAAAGGGTACCTTGGAGCATGGAGCGTCCACCAAGGCGGCAACAACTCCAAAGCCAACCCCAAATACAAGCAGGATCCCGAAGAAGGCAAAAACTCGGGATAAGGATGGTCGCAAGCTGCCCCAAGTACAGGAGTGGACCAAAGTTCCCGGCCGGAAAAAACGGGATAAGGGCATCAAATCGAGGCCGGATGCTCTCATCATTTCGGCGTCCGCGAATTCGTCCTACGCGGATATCTTGAGAAAGATACGAAGCGAGCCAGCGCTAAAGAGCCTAGGAGAAAATGTCAAGGCTGTTCGACGCACCGTTAAAAATGAGTTGCTGCTAGAGCTCAAACGGGTGCCAGAACGAAATGCGTCAGAGTTTCAGATGGCAGTGGAGGAAACTCTAGGCAACGCAGCCAAAGTCTCGGCAAAAACGCATACGGTGACGATTCAGCTTAGGGATCTGGATGAGATCACAACTGCGAAAGAAGTGTGTGACGCCCTACACACACAGTTTGAGATACGTCGTCCGGATGAGTCATCGGTGCGCAATATAGGTATTGTACATCGGGGCACACAGACTGTTTATATCGGGTTGCCTGTAGTGGATGCCAACAAGGTGCTGAGTGCGCGACGAGTCCGCATAGGTTGGGTATCTTGCAGAGTACGGGATTGCACCGAGCCAATCAGGTGTTACAAGTGCTGGGGCTACAACCATCAGGCACAAAGTTGTAAAGAAAATGTAGACCGCAGCAACCTATGCAGGAGATGCGGTAAGGAAGGCCATAAGGCGGCATCATGTAAAAGTGAGCCAAAATGTGCGCTTTGTAGTGGAAACCACGCAGCGGGGAGTGCCCGCTGTTCGGAGCACCAAAGGGCAGTTAAGGCTAAGAAAACAGGAGGGCGATGAAAATCGGCCAACTTAACCTAAACCACTGTGTGGCAGCCCAGGACTTGCTGCAACAAACGATATTCGAGCAAAGCCTCGACCTTGTCCTAATAAGCGAGCAATATCGCAACTTGAGAGGACATGAGTGGACATCGGATGCATCTAGTAAAACGGCTATATGGGTCACGAACGGGAAGGCCCCTCAAGGTCGGGCATTGAACCCTCATTCTGGCTTCACATGGGTGAAAATAAATGGCATTTACTTTTTCTCGTGCTATGCTCCCCCAAGTCTGGAACTAACCGAGTTCGAAGATCTTATAACGGAGTTGGTTGCGGAAGCCAGGACCAGGACACCGACAATCATTGCGGGTGACTTCAATGCTTGGTCTACTATGTGGGGTAGTAGATCGACGAATCAACGTGGTAGAGTCCTCATGGAATGCCTAGCCACGCTGAACATTGAACTCCTAAATGACGGTCAGCCAACATTCGAAGCTGGTGGTAGAAGTTCGGCCATTGATCTTACATTCGTGCATAGTTCAATTGCACCCCACACGACATGGAAAATTGGCAGCTTCTACACGAACAGCGACCATCGTGCGATTGTAATCGAGGTGTCGTTACAGCCGAGCGGAAGGCAGTTATCTTTTGCAAAAGTTAAAGGCTGGAGGGACCGACTTTTTGATAGGGACTGCTTTCAACAAATATGGGAAGATGGCACAACCGGTATCGAGGAAGCGAATGGCATGGCAGAGAGCATTACAAAGCGCATCTCTTCAGCTTGTGACACCTCAATGCCCAGGAAAAGGCGGACGCCATTGCGTAAGGCAGCTTACTGGTGGAATGATGAGATCGCTGATCTTAGGAGGCGCTGTAACCAAGCTCGGAGAAAGGCGCAGCGTAGTAGAGCCCATCCTAACTGGGAGCAGCAACGCGAGGCTTTTCGGGCGTTGCGGAACCAGCTAAGTAAAGCCATACGGTCAAGCAAAGGAACGTGCTTCAGGGAGATAAGAGATAGCTGCGACATTGACCCCTGGGGCAAGGCCTATAAGGTGGTGATGAGTACAGTGAAGGGGCCAAAGTCTGCACAGCCATCAGATCCAGAGTTAATGGCTAAAGTGGTTGCCACTCTCTTCCCTACTCGTGATCCTATAGAGTACACCAACTCATTTATGGACATTGAGGAAGTGCCTGAGGTTACTACTGCGGAGTTATTTAATGCGCTAACTAAGCAGGGAAATAAGAAAGCCCCAGGGCCTGACGGCATCCCTAATATCGCTTTGAAGGCTGCGATGGAAGCGGATCCGGATATCTTCACGAGAGTGTACACCATATGTCTTGCAGAAGGTATTTTTACCAACATATGGAAAAGACAGAGGCTTGTTCTGTTGCTAAAACCCAATAAGCAACCAGATCATCCATCCGCGTACAGGCCGCTTTGCATGCTTGACACCATGGGTAAAATACTTGAAAGTATAATTGTCAAGCGCCTGCAGGACACAATGGAGACACGAAACGCTTTATCTGATGCGCAGTATGGTTTCCGCCGTGGTAAATCGACTGTTGATGCTATACAAGCAGTAACAGATATTGCGCGTAGAGCAACTAGTGGAGATAGGTGGAAAGGTGGAAATAAGGAATATTGTGCAGTAGTAACCTTAGACGTTAAAAATGCATTCAACACGGCGAGCTGGCAACATATCATGCAAGCCCTTCACAGTATTGGTACACCAAGATACCTGATGCGGATAATTTCCAACTATTTCGCAGGTAGAGTGTTGTTGTACAATACGGACGATGGCGTGAAGCAATACAGAGTCACGTGTGGTGTTCCACAGGGTTCCGTTCTGGGCCCTACACTATGGAACGTGATGTACGACGGGATCCTGCGGATGAGATTACCTCCTGGAGCAACCCTGATTGGATTCGCTGATGACATCGCTCTTGTGGTCGTGGGGAAAACTATAGAGCGAATACAGGTCCTCTGTAGTTTAGCCACAGCCATATGTATGGGTATCACGGTCCCACGGTGAAGTGGACTACTATATGACGCAGATGCTCAGTGGACACGGGTGCTTTAAATACTACCTGCACCGTTTTAAGCATGAGGAGGACCCCTTCTGTCCTGTCTGCGTTGGTATCGCCGAAGATGCGCACCACGTTCTTTTCTGTTGCCCTCGATTTACTGTGGAGAGAGCACGCATTGAAGAGTGCTTTGGCGAACCACCCACAGTTGGAAATTTGGTGCCACATATGTGTCAATCTCCGGAGAAGTGGCAAACAGTGAAAACTGCTATGTTTGCCATAATGGGTACTCTCCGCACTCTGGAACGTGATAGAGCCGCTGAACGATTGCGTGTACGAAATAATCGTTTGGCATTAGGTGTCCCGGACTGATTTTTTTAGTTCGCTGACGTGTAGGAACGACCTACTAACAAACAGTACACGAGGAGACCCACAAAACATGGGACAGACAGACTTTTGAGCAATGATGCTCCACCTTTTCCCTTCCGACGAAATATAAAAGAACAGTTCCGGGGGGACATTAGGACACGGGGGTAGTTTTTAGCGGTGTTGAAGTCCCGCACTCGGTTGTAGAACCGGTTGGCTTTCGATGCTTTTCTACCAATTGAAAAAAAAA
>JBAMAW010001395.1:0-24338 GCA_037043295.1 Amiota minor
TGTTCCCAAGTTATTCGGAATGTCGCAAACCATGTCCAGTAGATTTACCAAATGTTGAATGCAACTGCTGGCAAGTATCACTGTGTGAGGCTTGGAGGGAGTATCATCATCGTAAAAATCTCAAATAGAACAAAAGAATTAGTTAATAATGGATACACATAAATACATATATCGCTTGGGAGGAAGAACTCAATATTTGGAAAAGCAAAATTCATATTTCTTGTTTAATAATATTTGAAATTCATTTATTTGATAAAATATACAAAATTTAAATAACTTGGTTTAACGCAATTCATTAAAATGATGCTTTATTATTATTAAAGTGAAGGTTTGCATATTTTCAATATGGCAGACATAAGCAGCTTTAAGAGCCTTTTTCCATTGTTTAAGCAAAGAATACATAGTATCTATCAGGAAAGCCTAAAGAGATTTTTTTCTTAACAGGAATGGTTCATGGATCCTAACTAGAAATCTCCCAGGTCACTGTTGTCTCAGATATCTTCTATCAGATACTGAGATTTAAAAAGTATGTTTCTGATGAGTTAATCTAACAACTTGCTACCATTTCTTTTCCAAGGGGCTAATAGTATCTTTTCATTTTTATCATATTTCCGATATATCTATACTAATCGTTTTATGCAGATATTAAATCATGATGTTTCCCTTCTCTTCATGAGGCTAAGTTGACTTGTCTGCTTAAAGTTTACTGCAAAAGAAATTTCTACTTTCATCATTGCGATATCCTGAGCGTCCACTACTATTGTAGCATTCATTTACTTCAGTGCATTTCATCCATTGTGACAAGCAATCACATTTGCTCTTCTAACCTGATAGCTATCAGTACCTGTAGCTTAATATATCATTTTCTATTAATGGTATCCTTTACCAACTTCGTCTCCATCTCGACTAAACTACGTTGGGATCGGTTGAATCCAAATGCTCACTCTAAAGACACTGCTTATCAGTTCATCGAAAGTGTAAGCAAATAAGTGTAAAAGAAAATACACAATAATCTCTGCAGGTGCAGATCTTTATCGCCAAACGGCACTTTATTGACAAAACAATAATGCGATTATTAAAGTGAAATATAACAAAATTTAAAACTCTGTTATTATGGATGATCCTCCCGATCCCCACTCAGTGATTCCCACTGCATAGTTTGTAGACTAAATCAACACACAAATCCTGATGAAAACGAAACATGCAATAACAATGCTGATTGTATAAACTGCCGCGAAAAAGAAATACAAGGCACATCTCACAATTAAATCGACAAAAAATGCCCAATGTTTATTAAATACCAAGAAATTCAAGCAATTAAGGTACTAAACAAGGTTGATAACAGAAAGGCTTTCGACATATACAAGGAAAGACACCATTATGACGGAGCTCTTTATTTGACTGTCACCAAGCAAAATAATGATAAGACTACAAATCAAGCAAGCAATATGACTACCCCCAAGACACTAAGCCACCAATGTACTACCAACTTATGCAACTCTGGACCAGGAAATACAATCAATACTCAACCAAGTTCAACATCAACATCATCTATAAGAAATCTAATTTCGTATGAAGATATTGTATCCTTATCCTCTGACTCAAATAGCTCTAAAAAAAAACAATTACTAAAAAAATATTGTCAAAAAATACCTCCAAAAGCACTCTTAGGCAACTCAAAACCAAATCTAAACAGATAAATGAACCCAAAAACCAAAAAAAGAATATTATAAATTGCTCAACAACAGAAGACAGTGAAGATTAGTTTTATAACATAAATGAAATCTCCAATTAGGTCCCCCAGGGGTTGATCGAGCGATAGACGCGACTGTAACCCTCGGTGGGTGAAACGGGATGTGGCAGGATCAATCACTGGGGGACTCTATTGGAGAACTATTTTTCCCTTAAATGCCAAATCAACCACTCACTCATTCTGTTCACCGGAAATTTCTACTGATATTGAATGGAAAATAATAGATGACCTTCATGGGAGTGATCACTTCCTGATCAAAATTACTATGTTTAAGAACAACTATAAGCAACCAAAGCATAAACCCATATTTAGAACTAACCTAGCAGATTGGAACCAATTCCAAAAACGAACTGAATTCTTAAGTAATAATATCCCTATTTCCACATCTCAACAGAAAATATTATTAATTACAAAAAAGCAAATTCAATATTCAGAAGACAACTTAAAATACGCAAAAGAGAAGCACTTTCTGCATTCACTTCAGATATACAACCTCTCATTCCAACCACCAAGATTTGGAGTAACATTAAACGCTTCTGCGGCCTCAACAATAGGAAACATATTCATGCTATAACCCACCCAGCTATTACACTAAGTTTAATCGACAAGCAAGAAATAGCTAATATATTTCCGGCATAATGGTCTTCAGAATCAGAAGACTCCAAATTCCCACAAACGTTTGTGAACTGCAAAAATTCGATGAAAAACACACACGCATCTAGTACTCCATCAACGACTGATCTCCTTATTGAGAACGATATAACCATGATAAAACTACTATCAACAATCTCTAGTCTAAAAGGCCTTACCCCAGGCATTGTCCGAATTTCTTACCCTATGATTAATAATGCATCTCTCTCATTTAAAAATAGACTATAACAACATCTTAAACAACTATATACCTCAACAATACAAAATTAGCTTAACAATTCCAATATTAAAGCCTGATTCCAATAAAACTCTAATAACCTCATATCGTCCAATATCCTTGAATCCCTGTTTTAGTAAAGTACACGATAAAATTGTAAGTCTGTTACATATAGTCTTATTTATATAGACCATCTGATAACCTCCGCACTTTCATACAAACAACACTTATCAATTATGTCCCTTGACTTTAGCAAAGCTTTCGATAAAATTGGCATAGATGCAGTTACAAAACAGTTAATTGAATGGAACATAGGCCTAAAAATACTAAACTATGAAAAAAGTTTTATGACAGTGTAGAGTTTTATGATATATAGAGTATCACACCATATCTCCGATACATACGCAATTCACAATGGAATTCCCCAAGGATCTCCAATATCGGTTATACTATTTTTAATAGTTTATAACAAACTTGCAAATACAATTACAATTCAACGAAATTTATCCTTCGTAGCCTATGCGGACGATTTTTGTCTGTTAGTTAAACTGAATCAAAAAGTCACCAATTCTACAATAAATCTAGACCAGACCTTCGGAAAGATAGCCGATTGGTGTGCATTCTCTGGATATCCCCAAATGTAAACATTGACATGTATGCAGAAAGTATAAATGCCACTGTACAATCAGAACAAATAACTACACATTTCATAAAGTTTCTTCTCTTAAAATACTAGGTCTAACCATCAATAAGAAATACAGATAGAATAACCACATTGAAAATCTCTCAAATTCATTTGCTAAAAAACTCAATATCATTAAATGTTTATCTAGCCTCAAATTTAACAGCAATACCCACACACTCATCTCCGTATTAAAGGCGTTTTTACTATCAAAAATAGACTATGGTTTATCATTTTATGGCAACGCACCAACTTCTTCTTTAAAAAGAATAGAGACTATCTTAAACACAGCCATCAGAACAGTCCTTGGTGCATTTTGAACAACTCCAGTTAACAATCTGTTAATGGAAGCCAATATAAATACTGTTACAGAACGACGTGACTTTCTCACATCAAGACTCATTAAATGCACATTATTCCCTTACAACTAAAATACATTATCCCAGTTATTACTACTCCAGACGTAACACCAAAAAAAACCATTCTGGTATCTCCCAACAAATATCATCATAACAGACCTCATCCAGTATAACAAAAATGACACTAACTACTCCACATTCAGAAAACTCTTTTTAGAAATCAAACACTTATACAAGAACTACAGTTTTGTCTACACTGACGGATCCAAATCTGACCACGACACCTCATTCGCTATAACAAACGAAGAGATGGCATTTAAAATTGGACTATTACCTCCTTACTTCACTATCTATACTGTCGAAATTATCGCTATATATGAAGCTATCAACTTAATTAAAAGCTCTCACGGCAACTTCATAATCTGTTCTGACTCCCTTTCAGCTTTAAAAGCCATTAAAAATATTGAAAATCATAACTACTATGAAACAGCTATAAGATCCCTGCTTCTACAATATTACCCCAACATAATACTTCTCTGGATTCCAGGGCACAAAAGAATGAAAGGAAACGAAATTGCAGACCAAGAAGCAAAGGCAGCCCCAAAAAACGCACAAATATATACGCACAACGCTAATTTCCCTGACTTAAAAAACTCCTTAGCAACGACCTAAGATTAAAAACACTCAATAGGCAAACATCAACCTAGTACAAACACGTAACCAATAATAAACAATCTGCAGACCAATTCACCAAATCTATAGATCAATACCAAATATCAAGAATCAGTAAAACGAAAATTATCAAATTGCGTTTAAGTCACACGAACGTTACACATCAACATTACCAACAAATGTCACCTTTGCCAAACTAACGCTGAAATTACAATCGAACACATATTAAATGAATGCCCTACACTACACAATTTGCATTCCCAAATCCTTTCTGATACCAACATCACTGAACTATTATCAAACCCAACCCAAAATAACATACAAACTATTATAAAATTCTTAAAAGAAGTCAATTTATTCCATTTAATATAATTAAAAAAGACAATTAGTTTAAAAACGTCTATGTAAATATTCTTTATAAATTTGTAAATACATACTTCAACCTCTATTACATAAGTAATCTATAAAACTTGAAATATGTATACCATATGTAAATATCAACTTTAATATTGTAAGTATTGTATATATTGTGCAAATATGAAACACTGTATTATATAGCTGAAGGCCACTAGATGGCATTGCTATATTTCATAAGCTAGGTTGTTAGTTTTAACAGCGATCTTGCTGATTATAATAATAATAAATAAACTCATCAGAAACATACTTTTTGAATCTTAGTTTTTGATAGATAGATATCTGAAACAACAGTGACCTGCGAGATTTCTAGTTAGGATCCATGAACCATTCCTGTTAATAAAAAAGTCTCTTTAGGCTTTCCTGATAGCCTATAATATGTATTCTTTACTTAAACAATGGAAAAAGGCTCTTAAATCTGCTTATGTCTGCCATATTGAAAATATGCAAACCTTCACTTTAATAATAATAAAGCATCAATTTAATGAATTGCGTTAAACCAAAGTAATTTGAATTTAGTATATTTTATCAAATCGATGAATTTCAAACAATATTAAACAAGAAATATGAATTTTGCAGGCTTCGGTACCTTCTTCTGTCGTCCAAATTTACGACGAACCCTCCTCGGTGGTATTGAAATGCATTCGATGCATTTTTGTTCAACTGGAACGCATTCGTCCCAAGTCTGTTGATATTTTCGACAGTTTTTGTCGGACGGTTTATAATGTTTCAAATCCAAAGGCGGCAGTCTGTCATGGCAAGGTGGTAAGCATATCTTTCGAGTTTTTGTTGGTCGTGGACAATCGGTAAAGGTGTGACGCGCTCGTAAAACTCCTTGTAGTGATATCAGCAATACGCGTGGTGACACTTTGAAAATTTTATGCAAGTTT
Source organism: Amiota minor (assembly GCA_037043295.1). Taxonomy (NCBI): domain Eukaryota; kingdom Metazoa; phylum Arthropoda; class Insecta; order Diptera; family Drosophilidae; genus Amiota; species Amiota minor. The sequence continues at coordinate 5,639 of JBAMAW010001395.1, forward strand.
GTGAGAGGGAAGTCCATTATAATTTTTAATTTTTTTTTCACCAGCTTAAACAAATTTTTGGGAAGAACTCAGTTGGATTTTGTCGAAAACTTGGATATGTCAAATAAAAAAATTTGATGAAATTTGAATGGATAACTTGATTAGGAAATTTATGTAGCTTATTCTGAAGTGATATTAAATAGGCAGACATTTGAAGATATTGATAAGAATGTACCAAAATTATATATAAATAATAACCATACTTAAACCTAATCAGCTTGAAACAATCGATTTAAAAGAAGTTTCTAAATTTAAATATAATTGATTGATCCCCATCCCATTGTCACTTTCATACTCTTCAATTATCTGGACAACGTAATATCGACATTTATATTTACTATTTACGAAGGTTATATATTCAAGACCGACAAAGCCACATCTAAACTAGCTTTCGAGTCCTTCCTTAGCAACAGAGAAGGTGCAATGCAATAAAGTAGCACTGAAATGCGCCTCACAAAGGAAAACAAAAATCCTACCATAATAGGCATAAAAAGGAATCAAATCAAACTGTGGACAATCTAAGGGATAAGAACAAGAATGTCAAAGAATCAACTTTACTGGACGATGCTAAATAAATTCAGTGGGAAAGGGAAAATCTAATTAGGTTGGCTGAGATCATATTATCCGAATAGAAAGAATCTGTAAATTAAATCTATATAAAAAAATAAAAGGCTTCTTAGATGGTTTTTACACGTTCCATTCAGTTTTAAGTTCCTTTGTTTTTATTATTATTATTTTTTTTTTTTTTTGTAAAAAATTTCATTGAAATGTGCAGCAAAATCACAATAAAACAGTAGTTGGATATAGCAGCGTCAGTTTTATATTTGTATCCTTCTATTTTGCAACGTTTACATGTAGGATTTATCGAAATACCGAAAATTTTATCGAACTTAACTGAAGCAAATAGTTTTGGCCATCAAAACAATTAGCAGTTTTGACAGTTGGAAGCCTAACAATTCATCATGTAAAAAAGCTTACACCTCAAGAGCATGAAATAATCTAAGACACGGGTAACAAAATTAACTTCAAGCTACATAAATTCAGGAGAATAATAAAATAAAAGAAATAACTCTTTAATTAATACGGTTAAGCTTCAACAGAGTCCCTGTCAAAAATTTAAAAAGGTCGTCTCAAGGAAGATTGAAATTGATGAACCGTGTCCTCCTCAGATAACCCTAAAAGAAAGACATGGAATACAAAAGTACACACTTTATTTTATACAATCTGAAATGCTGACATTAGGAAACCCATCTGCAAATATTAAAGTGTTGCAGTGATCAAAGGTGGGGACATCGTATGTATAAATATTATAGAGAATAGGACCTAAAACTGAACCTTGAGGAACACCAGCGCTTATCAACTTTATATTTGATTTGACTCCATCCCAAATCACAGAAAAATATCTGTCAGATAAAAAGTTGCGTATGGTGTAGATAAGGTACATGGGTAAACCAATGCTAATAAGTTTATGAATGAGACCTTTGTGCCACACAGTGTCAAGGACACCACACCGACGGAGTTTTTCAAGTTAAGTTTGTTGTTTAGGAACTTTGTCTTTTTGTTTATGTTTTCGTTTTCTTTCATGGTTTGTTTCTGCTTCTTAGTTAAGTTATAATATGTTAGGTCTCGCTCACTTAAAGCTTTCAATATCATTAAGCTTTAATTAAGAATTCATGTTTTTGTTTCTTGATTCGGTCCGATTTTAAAGTTTTTGACGCTGCATAACATTATCATATGTTTATTAATTTCATTCTTTACATATGTGACAATGTGCATATAGAACTTGCTGGAAATTTTTACTATGCTTAACATCACGTGATGTTTGTCAGTTCCTTTATGTTAAAGATCACATGAAGGTGCTAAAGTTGTTGTTAATAAAAATACAGTCCACAGTCGACTTTGAGTTTTTTTTGTTTTCGGTATTATTATTTTTTATTTCGATTCATTTTGTAATAGCAACAATAAACGAAATATGATAAGCGCCTTTCATGCAGAGTGAAAAATTAATTAAGTAAAACAAAAAAATAACTCACACACTATATCATTTCTCGCATGCGAGATATTTTTTTGTTTAGTGAAAATTTGAAGCTTCGTGTGTATTTCTCGCATGCGAGATATTCTATCATATTAGTAAATGAAATACTCAGTTTACGTTTGCTTCGCATGTGAACTATAAAATATCATGATACGCATTTGTAAAGGAACTTAAAAACAAGAGAGAGAAAACACTAAAAGTAAAAACTTAATTATAAATTAAAATATGAGTAGCATTAAAATGGACTAAATCTACTTAAGGATTTTTGTTGTTCATGTCAATGCTCATCGTCATTGTCATATGTAATCAGTAAAAACAAAAGAATCGGCAAAATGTAATTTAAATGATTTTGCAATAATTTTCCATGTATTCCACAATTGTCAAATTTGAGCACGATCTAACAAATAGTTTGTTTATAAAGCATCTGGTTAAATATTCAAATTCGGCACGTTTTTTCTTCTCCATTCTCCATATGGGGATTCCAACCCATGTCTCACCAATAGTTATGATGCATATGAAGAAGAAAGATATGAATTGAATCGATTTAGCAAACACAATAAGATCTGTGCACAGTACAGTCTCCTAGGTAAATTCGGAACTTCCAATGCCCAAAATATCCTTCAAAATATAATGAATTGATTTATCTGAAAAGTGGAGATAATGGATAATTTGTGGGTACAGCTTCTGTTCATTGATTACTTTGCACTAAATGTAATCTTGAATTTTTGTAAAAAACAGGATTATCAAAAAAGTTAAGGCACATTTTCTCAACTTAGACGAGTATAAAAATTTATCAATTTAAATTACAATTTCCGGAGCATATGACTATGTTTCTGGAAAACACTACCACCACCACCACCAGAATCAATATTGACATTGCTTTGATTTTGGTGGTTGGTAAACTTTCTTCAATATCCATTGACATTCTATGTAAATAAAGAAAATTAAAATTAATTCTTCATGAATATTCAACAGAATTTTAATAACTTACTGTTACACATTTTGTAATGCATTATGGATTAGATCATTAGTGCTCACATTCATTATGTTGTCAAAAGGGTTCATAAGCGAATCCTTAGCTTAGTTAAAGTCGAGCTGGCCCACAGTGTGATAAATCAGTTGACTCCCATTGCTATACTTATGGCTTCAATTGATAGATGTGGCTTTCTTGTTCACCCTTTTTATTTAAAGTAACATAAATTTAAATAATTAATTCTTGTATTTTTCCTTTTATAACTATTACTATACTACGCAAATCTCTGTTTCCCCTAACCATTGAATCGGACAACAACCACATGAAAAAATATCACTTTTTGTTGTAAAATGTGTATCGATTCTGATCACCATAGTGGTTGGTAAACATTTGAATAGATTTCGATTTATATCAAAGAAACCATCACAATCGATGTTCGACAGATTCATTTCAGTGGCACGTAGAAACATATTAATTTCGGTTTGGGCATCCGAGTTCATCCAGTTCAGTTCGACCATTAACAACTTTTTTTGAAAGTTTGTACGCACATTGAATGAAGCGTAATGCGTTGTACAAATAATGCCGAAGGGTCTTATAAGTTCGAACTATCGCCAAGTCCTCACGTTCATTTGTTGCAAAATGTTCTTCCTTTTTACTCCGGTTTGGTTGTTTTCATTGGGTGGTTTGTTTTAATACCTAATAATGATCAATTGTATTTCTTGCTGGTATCGCAACTAATGTAATATTTTGTTAAATAATAATGACTGCATTCTGAGCAACTTGAATATACTCTTGAAAACTTTAGAAGCTTAATAACTAACGATCTTGACATATGAATTGAAGCAACCGAATTACAACTTTAAGTGACTTATTTCTCGACGAATGATCCTTGAGACTCCTCGTGCGTACAACTTGACGACGACTGTGTTCTCCTTTTCTCCTTACCGCTACAATCAATCCATCTGTACAGCCTTGCTATCCCGTTCGTATTTCCATCTTTCATACTTTTTATACAATTTTTTACCTTTGATGTAGTTGCCAAAATTTAATAATTAGCCTCATATTATAAAGATTTAATACACGAATTTGACTCAGACTAAGACACACAACTTGAAATATGTAAAGGCTTTTGAAATGAAATACTTTGAATATTTGGTATGATATAAGCTTAAATTTCTTCCTTGAAATTAATTAATAAATTGATTAATTATAGACATTACTTTCAATTAATGTAAGACTTTGATTTGATAATGAAATGAAATTACAAAACTATACAAACATGAAAAATCAAAAATTAAAGTAAAAGTAACTAAAGAAAAATCTAAGCTGAAGCACAATAAAAATTTAAAAATAAATGCAAACCAAAAACAAATACGCTAAACCAACGCTTGGACTAAAAAATAACATATGATAAAGTACCAAAACAAAGAGGAAATATGACGAAAAATATAGAAAATATATTTTTAATGTTAATATTAATAATAAATAAATACAATAAATAAATTAAAAGCAAGTTCAATATGTAAAGAAAGAAAAATTATAAAATTTAAAAAACCTATAGAATTTGCTAGACTTTATCGAGTACTGAAAATATCGATCGCCAACTGCGACAATAACGTAATCGAAATTTTTTTGAAATCGATTGATGGGAAATTGATCTTGAGCCAATAACTCATCATCTGCTTAAATATTATAGCAATACATCTATGGAGATAACACAGATTTAATTTTGTTCCTTTCGTTGCCTGATGTTTCCAGAACTTTGTGACATCGCAATGTCATTATCATGGATCAGTGAAATATTTGTTTTACAAACTTCATATTTCTTACTTTCGTTAAAAAAAGAAACAACAACAATCACTATTAGTAAGCGAAGTAGTGTATGTATGAAAATAACTTTCTCCATTAATCAGAGGACTCTGAATTTAACATTAAAGCTGCGAAATGCGCCTGTACCAGGCAAACGGATGGATAGGTACAAATAATCACCCATATAAACTTTAGGGAGTTCTCCGCAGACGGTTCTATATTTTATATATATCAAAACGCACAATAAGTGAAAGTTAATATATTTATTTAAATACAATATATTTGTGTTAATATAGTTATGTTTGTAGTATGTTGAAGAAAGCAACAACCAACGTCTTCTTCGTTTTGCGCACAACAATTTCGGAAGCGTCATTATTATGTCGCCATCACACTTCTAAGCCCATCTGGCATCCCGTTATCTGCACCTCATTTTTCTATTGTTGAGTAACAGAGGTGTTTCAAGGGGGCGATCTCTAGTAATGGAGCCACCGAGAATAAGGAAGAGTGGGTGCCGATTTCGATTACCATACATTGAAGTAGCCCAGAAGTTATGGTGGTGGGTATGGGTAAGTTGGTAACTTTTGGACTTTGCTCTTGGCTGTGAATTGTGATTGTGTTTTTCATAAATGTCTCATAATTATTAGTTTTGTTGTATTATTATTAAGTTCAGATGTAAATGAAATTGCAATAAACTTAGAATGAAAGAAGCCATAGCTAAGGAATTAAGCTTACTACAATGGAATTTAGACTAAAGTTATTTACAAGTTAAAATATAAATACAGGAGTAACAATTAATTAATCATTATATTCATATTTTATAGAAAAATGTTATCGCCTATATTATACATTACAATTTATTTGAGGATATTTGATTTTATGTTAAATGTTAATTGATCCAATAAAATTGCAAATGAGTTGGGCAACAGTAGATTAGGAAGATTAGGAAAGAATTGTAGCCTTTTAGCTAGAATAGACTTAGTGTAGAAGCCAAGTTTAATGAATATTAACAATCAATAAACCCAATGTGTCTTTGCTTAGTTCCTTGCATATTTATATTGCATATTGTGTAATACCTTCATGTTAATAACTTACACACTCTCTGCGTAAGAAGAGCAAATATTATCCATAATTAGTTCATTTATGAAAAAAATACTCGTATGTACGCTTACTCAAATAGATACGTTGACCCTGCAAAAATAGTTGGATATGTGTCACTCAACAGCTGAACTTTAACTGTTTCCTTTCTTTAGCTTAGTTGCACTTGAATACAAAATAACAAAATAATTTCTTGATAAAAATTAACGCAATTTGCAACTGTCATATTGAATTTTGCAGTCACATAACTTAAATCAATTCCAATTTTGTTTATTTATTTTTTTTGAGGTTAAAATTTTTTGGGTTTTAGATATAAGAAAATAAATATAAAATCTTATTTCAAAGAATAAATCAACAAATCGTTAATGATCAATCGGATTGAAGTAAGTATAAAGTGTTTTCAATGCTTTATAAATTCAATGCAGGAAACCTGGTTTTGTGTACCGTGGTTTTGTGTGAAGATCTTCAAAATTTTTTTAATTTTTAGGATATTTTTAAGATGCTTTATCTTTTTTTCATTGCAAATGAAGCAGATAATCACTAAAATTCAAGTGAGTCAGTTTTAGTTTACTTCTCAGCATATTTGAAATTCACTTCATTCCTATTTGTTTGCATTTTTACAAGAGTATAGTAGACGTTACGTATACACAATAAAAGATGTTAAATATGCTTAGTGCAGTTTAAGATATACGGCTATCATCTTCTGGTGAAGCAATTATTGCTGAGAAGTTTCCTTAGTTCCACTTTGACCAATATTCTTTAAAAGAAGAATATAGTAGAATAGTAATGATGATGATTTTCAAATTTCACTCGTTACTTATACGCAATGAGGGATGTCAAATGATTTTATAAGTAACTAAAGGAGCAATTAGTTTATTTATTTTAAGTTGAAAATCCGCACTACTTTTTTAGTAGTAAAAGTCAGTACAGTATAACTATAAAAGCCAAGGTACAAATCATACCAATTGTACCATATACATAGTATGTGAAAAGTATATACTAAGTATACTCGTTGAGTAATTTATATTTAATGTAAATGCTTTATACATAGTGCATACACCATATAAGAAAAGAAGTTGATTTGGAGGAAAGAAGTGGTGCATAATTATCTTCCACACTATTAAAATTGTATTTTTGTGTATTTTTCCTTCTTATATTGTATCTGAAACGCATGCAAATCTAAACTTTAGCTCAGAATTTTTAAAATAAACAAAAATGGAATTGTGTTGATTTGGATGAGTTGCGTGGCTGCAAAAATCAATATGATTCCAATGACACTTGTGATAGCACAAAGCTGAATTATTTCTCAAGAATTCATTTTGTTATTCTTTATTTAATTGCAAACTAAGCTACAATAAAGAAATGGATCGATTCTCTTCTATTTGTCAGGCCATCTTTCTGTTGATATATAATAATCTTGTCGCCGTCGTCATGTATATCTTATTAATTGATTTCGATTCATTCGAATTCGATTATTGTTTAGTCTGCAATTGAAACCCTCTCTTATTTTTCTTTCTATTCAGAAGAATTGTGTTGTTTGTTTATTTTATAATTTCCTGTTGTCATGAAATGAACTGACAACAGTCTTCCAATAAACCAACTTAACTTAATGACAATTGTAAGCAAAAGACAGTTGAACATGATGATTATTATGATTTTGATTTCGGGGGAAAGAAAGAGGTCACTTGTTATTCCTTGTATTTAGTCTGCATCTAGAATATCCTACATTTTGACAACTTAACAACCTTTGAATATTGCATATATCCATTTTTTTACAAAATAAAAAGAAAAAAATTTAAATGGATATTCAACTGTAAATTCAATAACAAAAGTTATATAAAAGCGAAAGTAAATAAATAAATTACAAGAGAAAACTTAATATAAAAGAAAATTACAGAACCAAAATATAGATAAATTTAATCAAATTCAACAATAGAAGGCCCTTGCGTTCGGGAATATTCAAATTTAATAAAAATAAAAACAAAACTCAAACAAGGTTATCGAAAATGCAACACCACCAAAAGATTTCAATTGCATTTTCAAATTTTATTTACAATAAAATTACTGATTTTTCAAAAGAGGTGTTTTTATTCAATTTGGTCCTTTGCACTTTATTTGGACTAGTTTTTGAATACAAAAATTAAGTGGTGTTTGTTTGTTGTCCATGATATTTTTGACAAAATGCACGTTGCGTTAACAAAACTGAACGACAAATATCAAAGTTATTCAAAGTTAACTTACCGGCATAAAAGATGGCGGACCTTGTAGAATGTGGTAGGGGGTGGTTATGGCTCTGCAGGTACAGAGTAGCAGCGATGGTGGAAAGTGTTGATGGCTCCATAGGGTATGTTTTGACCGGTTTGGATGTTCATCTGTTACCTCATAACTTCTAAACTAATTATCATAATTTGAGAAATGAGGTGTCGTTGAAAGTGTCTTCATCCTCCACTGGTTATAGACTATGCGACATCAAATTAAATTGAATATGGCGCCTTCTAGAGGACATAAAGACAATTTTTTTTAATGATGCCATGGTTGGTATTAATTAAAAGGGCTTAATTAGCATATTTCAAGAAATATTAACTGTTGCTCACGGCTTTGCTTGCATGCACCCGTAGTCGGGTTTTAATATTTCAACTGAATCTCTTTACTTGTTCGCCTCTCAGGTTTGCCAGGCTTTAAGATAAATCTCTACGTAATAGTTAGAAAAAGGGCCAAGCCAAAAAGAGACGTTGAGACATTTAAGAATTTTAATTTCGCCTACAAGTTCTTCCAAACTGTCAGACATTATCCTATTGATAACCGAAACTCAGGCGGACAAACACAGATCACCGCTATTTTGAGGTTTTTGATGGAAAATGGTCTATGAAATATAAATAAATAAAATAAAAAAGAAAGAAAATAATCTTAAATCAAACAAAAAATCAAGAAGATGAGAATATCAAATCCTGTATGTAATAAGTGATAAACACAGCAGAGAAAAGAATGCAACAACAAAATGGAAACTTTTGTAAAAACTTTTGCTTTTCGATCAAAACAAAAACAAACACATACACAAACAGCACACAATCAGCAAACCCAAGCAAACTAAAGTAAAAAGCATTAAGCTTTATGACGTCATAGTAACAACGAACAAACATTAAAAAACATCTGCGATCGCAGCTAAGCTTTCAGCTTTCAGGCTCTCTGATGCCACCGAAACTGAGATTAAAGCTCTCGGCAGCGTTTTGCTCTTGGCAGCGCTTTGCTCAGTTACCAGATCAAAGTTTGTATGTATTGTATATTGCGCATGTGTTTGTGTATAAAGCCTCAAAATCTGAAGTCGTCGTCATTTCATTTCAATAAACATTTCGTTAAAATTCGTTAGGTTGCTCACGGAAGCGGACGTGCATCGGCGATAAAAATATAAAAATCTTTTCGATTCAAAATTTGAGAAACGAACACAAAAATAAACAAAAAATATTAAAAAAAAAACAACAATTTTTCGTCTTTCGTTTACGCAAAATTAAAATCAAATTTATTTAAATTCTTAATATTTTGTTGTGTTGTACAATATTTAATTTGATTTTATTGATTTTAATCAGACTTCTCTATATAAGGAAACTTAAAAGTCTTGAACTGCAAATTTTTGTATCAGTAAAAAGAAAACTTATAAAATGGGAAAATTTTGTGCAAAATAACGAAGAATCTGTTTCTGAAAGCAAAGCAAAAAAAAAATAAGAAATTTCAATAAAGGAAAGTAAAAAGAAATTAGTGTAAAGGAAAAGTGAAAGAAAAAATGAATAAAAGCCGCAAAGATGGTGAAAAATAATAACATTTTGAGCAATCTAAAAACGCCTTCAAATGGTCATCTACAAAATGGACATGGCAATGGTGGTGGGACTGTGGCTCAATGTACTCCACCACCTGCTCCCACATGGGGCCAATGGCTTTATAGTTGGTGCGATACTGTTCTCGATTTTGCTTGGGTCAACATTTGCAGCACTGGCTTTATTCTTCAGGTGAGTGGCAATAAGCCGATTCATTTGGCATCTACATAAGTAACTAAAATATGAATTAGGTTAGGAGGCTATTACGATAAGCTCAGACACAAAATATATTATGGGAATTTGCATATATGGCAACAATATATTAATTTGGCATTTGATTATGTTAAGTCTATTATTAAGTGATTTTACAAGTGAATGTACATGCTCGTTCCACGAGTATTTGTTATCAAAAATTAAACCTAGATTAGATTTACGTATTATTGTGTTATTAATAGTGATTTCAATGTTAGTACAGTTTCCTTTTCCTTTTCCTTTTCCTACAGATGTGTAAGAGAGTAGATTTTTCATTGGAAATTTTGGTACCACTAACGTCACACCAAGTTACTATTTCAGAATATATTGAACTTAAGTGAATATTGTAATTACTGTTTGACTTGAATATAAGGCAGAGATCGTCAGCGTACATAGAATGCGTGAAAAATTTGTTTGAGCTAATCAGAACGTTAAGTTTGTTAAAGGCGATCAAAAAGAGCACTACCGACAATGGTGATCCTTGGGGGATACCATTGTGGAGTTTCTCCACTCTCGATAAGGAGTTATTTGCCTTGACTCTAAACCATCTGTTGGTCATGTAGCTACGCACGAAATTTAAAGTTTTTGGTCCTAATTTCTACTCAACTAGTTGTCAGTTTCGTCGTTATCATAATCATAATCATCAGCATCAGCATCATAATCATAAACAGTGACCAAGTTGCCTTATTGTAAGAACTTGCAATGTTGTTACCTTGTATTGTATATTGTACCAATGCCATTTATAGACTCAGTTGCTGTTGTTGTGATCTTAACAAAGCATAAAATCCACAACAACACTTACTATGTTCATTCAGTCATTTCTTTATTATTTCATTCACCAGTTGCCAGATGCCATTTACCATGTGACGTCTTCAACTGCCATTGGAAATGTATGGATGACGCTTTTGTTGATGATAGCGATAGCACCTCTTAGTTAATCTATTAGGAACACTAGGCGTATGAGTACTGTTTCACCATCTTTCTAAGTTCCAATTTCTCTATGAAAATATTGCACATAGCTACAGTGTATACCTACTCTATCAAAGGCTTTTTCCATATCTATTGATAGGATGGAGACATGATTTCGTGTGGAGAGACTTTTGCATATGTAATCGTCAATAACTAGCAGAGTATCAGTACTGCTTCTAGAAGTATCACATAATAAGTCTGGCAATGATTTTTTCTAAGACTTTTGAAATGCATGGCAGTAGCGATATTGGTCGGTAACCTTCAAACTGAATAAGCAAGGCTTTCTCTAAAAACTAGGCAGGATACAATTTTGGATGCTATTAGTACCACAAAATCTACGTCATTGTTTGTACTTATGTATCTAACTGCCAAAGTTTAAGGGCCCACAAAAATGATCTAACAGATGCAGTGTCACAACAATGTACCTTTCTTATGTTATGTGAGACTTGGCTGTGTAACGACGAATACGTCTGCATTCCAAATTTCGACTGTTGCCCTCAATTTAAACGAGAAGGTCAACTTGCTGGTGGTGTAGCGATGTATCTAAAACAAAACACTGAGCATAGAATTACGCCACACATGCAAATTCAACGTAGCCAATCATCAAACAGCACAGCAATAACCCCATCAGTCGGAGACGTTTCTGCAGCCGAATGCATGTATGCTGTGTAATGGACAGAAGGTGCTATTGGTAGTGGTATATATACATTTCACCAAAGCAACGAATAAATGATATTATAAAATTTTTTCATTTTGTTTCGTTACAATACACTCCCATTGGATCTGTTGAAGTTAGAGAGAACTTTGACTATAATTCTGGGGGGTGACTTTAACAGCAGCTTTGCTTCAGATGATGCCGAACCACTCGTTCACTTTCTAAAGGATATACTTAACTTGCAAATGACCACAAGTCGACTCATTCCAATAACCAACTCCAAAAGTACAATTGATGCGGTTTTCTTGAAGTTTCTGGACTTAGAATCAATAATGTATATATCATATTTTAGCTATCATCGACCAATAATCGTCTTTATTAATTAAACTAAATGCAAAATTCATTAGCCAAATGATTGGTGCATTTCTATAATTAATGATCCTATTTCATCATCAGATTAACTCATACAACTCGACCTTGGTAGCAATTATTTTGGCTTTATTTTATCATATTTTATTACATTCAGATTAAGTAAATCTTCTCACTTTGGTGAAAAAATTAATCAATTAATTAATTCAATCATTGCGTGAAGAGTATAATAAGTAATTCAGTGCATAGTAAGTATAGTATATACAATAGTTAAATGCTATAGTCGTAATTTACTGCACACTATTAAGTATTCATTCACATGAATAGGAACACTACTCTCATTGGAGAAACACAATAAAAGGAAATTGAAATGTGAATTGTAAATATTGTACGTATTGATCAAACCGTTAAGAAGGGCATTAAACTTGAGTTCAATAAAAGAATATAAATTTTTAAGTTATTTGTATGATACCCTAATTTTTATCAATATCAGTTAGAGGCTCAATTTGAATACCAAAAGGATTTACTTGCATACTTGCTTATGCTTTTGTTTGTCTCGTTAAAACTGCCATCGACATCATAAACATGCTTGCCTCCAAAAGGGAATACAATACATTTTTGCTTAACATTTATTTCGATTAGTTGACTTTATTGAATCATTAGACATTTACATTAGATCACTGGCTACTGAGCAAATGGTACAAGATATCCATAAAACAGTAACACCAATTATACAAATTTTCTTTGAATAAACTTCTCTCCACAAAATCACATTGTGCTGATTTCGGAAATAATATGTAAGAAAAGATATTTATACATTTAAAGCGAAATTATTCACAAAAATAAAACTGCTTTCTAATTAATTTAATAAAATTGTTCAAATGACAAAAACAAATTATATTTTAAACTGAAGAGAAAACAAGACGAGGAATGGAAGAAGATAGAAAAAGAAAGAAAATTTGGGGAAATGTGGAGAGTTAAAATATACTGAATGAAATGAAAATATTATTGATATTGAGATCAGATAGACAAGAGGAGTAGTTCTTATATATGTACAGATATATTAATATTTATATCCACTGAAACCTTCTCTTTGAAATAACTTTGTTCCATGCAGATATTATTTGATCTAAGGCGAGATGAACAAGATGTTAATAGTATCTTGTTGAAGCACCAGTTCTGTTAACATTTATGCGTCGCTATATTTCAACGGTATAATGCTATTGGGCCACATGTGTTGAGATAAAGTGAGCCACGCCGGATGCACTAACTTCATTTGCAGTGACCAGCCTAGGACCTAATGAGTTCTATGATATCAGGAGTAAATTTAAATTTATAACTATAAAAGTAAAGGTACAAATCGACCAAATCTATCATATAGATACATAGTATTGGAAAAGTATATACTATACTTATTGATTAATTTATATTTAATGTAAATGCTTTATACCTAGTTCATACACTATATAAGAAAAGAAGTTGTTTTAGAAGAAAGGCATAATTTTCTGCGACACTTTTAATATTTTATTTTTGTATATTTTTTCTTCTTATATCTGAAACGCATGCAAATCTAAACTTTAGCTCAGAATTTTTAAAATAAACAAAACTGGAATTGAGTTGATTTGGATGAGTTGCGTGGCTGCAAAAATCAATATGAATCCAATGACACTTGTGATAGCACAAAGCTGAATTATTTCTCAAGAAATCATTTTGTTATTCTTTATTTAATTGCAAACTAAGCTAAAGAAAAATGGATCGATTCTTTTCGATCTGTCAGAGCATCTTTCTGTTGATATATAATGAATGATCTTGTCGCCGTCGTCTTGTTTATCTAATTTATTGATTTCGATTCATTCGAATTCGATTATTGTTTAGTCTGCAATTGAAACCCTCTCTTATTTTTCTTTCTATTCAGAAGAATTGTTGTGTTGTTTGTTTATTTTATAATTTCCTGTTGTCATGAAATGAACAGACAACAGTCTTCCAATAAACCAACTTAACTTAATGATGATTGTAAGCAAAAGACAGTTGAACAAGATGATTATTATGATTTTGATTTCGGAGTATGCTGGCAAAAACTTAAATACTTGTACAATGAATTTAGAAAAATCATTAATGCAAAAAGAAATAAATATTCTTTAACAATTAAGAAAAAACCAAAACCTTTTAATGAAATAAATTATAAAATTTATTAATTTATTAATTGCTAAATATGCAAGAAACTAAATAAGGACACATTGGTTTTATCGATGGTTAATATCCTATATACACTCTCTCTGATCTGACAGTTGAAGTGCTTGTCTTTATTTATTAGTCTACTCTTAAATAAGAAAATAAGAGGCAATGCCGCTTACTTTTAATTATGAACTTAAGTAAACTCATTTGCTCACCATCCATGAGGTAGAGCTTCTGTTGCGAGTTGATTTAGTCATATAAGTTTTATCAATAAAAACATGAATTCGAATTTTGGATTGTATGGAAGGTACCCCTCATGGTAATCAGATTCGGCTGATACCGACAAATTTGCAACGTGAAAAGAAAACGTCGTGTAATTTCAGTTCTCAAGCTCATAAACTGATGGACTTGTTTGCATGCAAATTTTTGTCTGTCAATTTTCTCAAAGTGAAAATGTGCATGTTTTGGTGGTGTGTAAATAATTCAATAGTTTTTTATGGCAACTATGAGTTTCGATTAAGAATTTCAGACGGGTTTTCTTCTCAAGTTTATTAACTTCGCTATGTCATACTTGCTTGAAATTTTTATCCATTTTTATCTAATATTGTCTGCTCATAATTTGTTATTTTAAATCACATTTCAATTATATTTCGATTCAAAATGATGCGTAGTTTTTACAAATGTATTTCAAATAGACTTTATAGACTTTATCTCCACCAAATTAATGGAGAAACGCAAAGGTCGAAACACAATGAAATCGTAGTAAACTGCTAAATATTCCTTTGTGAGTGTATTTTAAAAACACTCAATTTTTCCACAAATGTTCCATAATCGTTTGAGTCTGTTTGAATCATACAACATTTACCATCGAGAGAGCAATCATTTTTTAGAACCATGAGAGAGAGCACTGTAAGCAACAGTCTCATCAAAAACCATAAACCAATATTTTGAAGAGCGAATTTGTCAAGTCTATTCATATCCATTGACTAGCCAGCAAAGAGACTTTGAGTAAAACTAATGCCTTGATGCGATCGAGTTGTCTAACATTGATTTCTCATGTTGTCTCATGTTGTCACTCTCAATATGGTTCCATCAAACCTCCTCTGCTCGACAGAGTGTAATTTTCAAAAGGTTTACTTCGCTTTGTTAGAGAGACCTTAAATTAAAATCAAAAATGCCATCGACCAATACAGTTCACAATGTACTACCTCGTATCTCTAAGTAATCGTTTTCAACTTATATTCTTTTACTCAAGAAAAAAAATAAAGTAACTCGAAAAAGAACTTAACAAAAAACATGAATTAAATGAATTGTGCAATGTGGAGAAAATTACAAGTGAGAAAATTTGGAAAATTTACAAAGAAATTACTAAAGTCACAAATGCTCCTTCAATTACTTTTAAATATATTTAAAATTTATTAAAGTGAAAGTGGAGAAATATATTAAACGTGACTCAATTTAATTTTTTCTTCTTCAGTTTCCATGAAAATGAAAATATTACGAAAAAATGTGTGATTTAAAACCATTTTGTGGCATTGTGAACTTTCTCGGATTAAAGAAGAGAAATTCAGTTTGGTTTTAAATTTAAATAAATAAAAGTAACTTGATTTAAAATATCATAAAAAAGAATTGCAACAAACATTTTATGATTTTGTTAAATAAATCCAAACAATGGGAGTCTTCTTGCATCCAACAATTTAATTTATCACTCACCATCTATAAAGACGACACTCTAAGTGAACTGCAGGCCACTTATAATAATAAAATAAAATCAAGTAAGAAATATCATTTATTTGTATTTATTGATATTAAAAATATTGCAAATTTTGCATTAATATTAAAAACATAAAAAAAGAACTTCATCAATTTGTAATTTTTTAGTAAAATAAAAAATAAATAAAAAATAAAAGTACAAATTTTAAATGTAAATAAGAAAACAAAACAACATAGATAAAAACCCAAATCAGTTCCGACTTTTCATAAACTAATAATGTTGAAATAATTTTATATACAAAATCGTTAAGATATTCGGGTTTGAGATCGTTAAGGTTTTATAGAAAACTTAATTTTGCAACCTTCTACTTACAAATTTGTAAATTGTAAAATATAAAGACTATAATTCATTATGCAGCAAAAGTATATCTAAAGGTTTCATAGCTTCTTTAAGTAGTTTTTATCAACTAGTTGATTAGCTTGTAGTGGCAATACTTATGTAATATATGGAATATTTTGTGATGGGATTGCGTAGTCCATCATATGCTTTTACTAATAAATGAACTATTGTATATACAAATGTATAGAATTGTTGCTCAGAGTGCCGACTTATGTAAAGCCCAGTAAATTTTGTATGCTAATGTGGCTTTCATATTTTTCTTGTATTTTGTGTTTTAGATATTTGTTCGTTTGTTGCTTAATAATCGTAACATTATTACTTTGTTGCCTTGTCCACCACTGCTACTCAAAGTACTACTCTGCCTTGCATTTATGCAGACTTTCGTGGGCGTTCAAACTTCTCGATACTGCTACCTTGGTGCTGCATTAATTAATAATTTGGCAGATAAGTTTTTCGATAATTATTTTCTATAGAATAATAGTAGACTCAAAAATGGATTTAAGGGATTATTATTTAGTATTTACATCAATTCATTGCATTAACTTTGCTAATTTGAAGATGGATAAAAATGATATAGGATAAGTTTGCTTTTAATAATTTAATTATAATCAGCATCATTTTCCCGATTTATCAATTTTTATAAACGAGAAAAAAACTTTAATTTTCATTAAAAATTTAATAAAATAAAATTAGGGAGGCAGGAAATACATATTGCAATCAAAGATACAGATAGAGAAGCCCCTAGATAAAGACAAAGATTGGGAAATACATAAGAGGGAGATAGATTTCATGAGAAAGGCAGTTGGTAGTCGCATTCTTGCCAAGCGTTTTTATATCATCAACTAATGTGCTGTGAGTGATTTGTAAACTTTTAAGATACATGTTTGTGATTACAATTTAATTCTGGCATGCAGAAGATTGGTCTCGTGGTTGCTTCCTGTGTGTGATCATAACCAAGATCTTAGGATTTCCTTTTTGTCATAGAGGGCAAAACCAAGAAATTATATAAATCAATCAGTCATTTTGTTGTATTTAGTATTGATGGTTCCTTGATCTCTGATCACAGTATGCAAAGATATATTTATCGTACCTATAAACTGTGCATATATTTTCTAATCTTTGCTTATAACAATTAACACTTGTATCAGCATCATCATCACCATCATCATTTAAGTCATTATTATAAGAATCGAATACTGCTTGACTAGATTTTAAGTGGATACTACATTTTATACAGTGCTTATGTATTTATCTAGTATTTTATTAATATTTCTCACTTTTTAGAAGGTTACTTACTAAGTATGTACTTCTAGTTCTTCTACCACTTTTTACTGGTATTAAATCGAGTCTACCCTAGAGCAAACTTGACCAACTCTAGCCAATGTACGAGCAAGTTACTTCAACTAAATGATTTATTTTGTAAATAAAGTTCTCCCAAATTATTGTATTTTAAAGAATGACATTGCGGCTGTGGTACAGTGATCACTGGTCTTGCTATGACATATGCTGCACTGCACCTGTCTGCTTAGATGGTCAGAGTGCAAAAGTTGGCTTGCCTCTCTGTAAAAGAAGCTATTTATACTAACGCTATCTTTTGACGGGTGCGACTTCGAAAGGTACATCCTTCACTGACGTTCTGTCAAAATTTAATGTCAAACGGACAATTAGAAGCCGAGTCGAATTATTGCTTTATAAGTGACAGTGTGTTTATAGCATCGTGAACAATATATCAACTTCGGCGTAGGCTAATCTTCTTCTTACTAGTTTTTTTTTTTTTATAATATAAAAATTATTTAATTGAAAAAATATATCAAACCTTATTATTTTTTAAAAATGTATTTTTATTTTGTTTTTATTTTTACAGAGTGCGAGCCTTCTAGAAACAACTACAACAACATTGATAGAGGAATCGAGGAACGCAGCCTTTTCAGTGGAAGGATAAGGGATAGAACTAGATACATACGTTTGGTTCTGGACCCAATTCAAACATGTTAAGTAGAAAGTAACAAGCTTAGCAATTATTATTATTATAGATTTTTTTATAGTTTCAATAGTTTATATTTATGTCCTAAAAGGACATTCAATGTAGATTTTGGTACTTACATATTCACTTAGTGCTAAGGCAATTTACATATTATTATCTATCTACACTTACAACCTAGGACTTACTTACTTACTTAGATGATATATTTTTATTCTATGGGGAGTCTCACTACTATCTGACGTTTTCAAGTCTCTAATAATCTCATTATATTGCTCAGATTGTTGCATTTGATCTTGTTTATTATTAACTTTTGTTTACTATTGAACCTTTAGGTTTCGAATGGATCTTAAGACAAAAATTACAAATTTTTAGTCTAAATTTCTTCTTTTCAATCAGAAATGATGACGCACTGCTATTTAACAC
>JBAMAW010001397.1:0-81441 GCA_037043295.1 Amiota minor
TTTATTTTGTATTCAGATGACAGATACTGGTAAACAAAGCCTAATGATGAGGCTTTCACATGAATATAGTTACAGTATTGCCAGATGCGATACTGTTGTAAATAACGCCATCTGTGTGAAACCTTTAAAATTAATGCATAGTCCCAATATATAATTATAAAACTTTTAATGCAAAAATCTCATGTGTTCACTTTCTTTTGACGCTGTGTGTATAATTACATGAGCAAACGACTGTACGATGTTTTAAAAAAAAAACTGGAACATAATGTTGTACAAAAAAATAATTTAATTTATTATATGCTGAATAATATAATTATTTATACAATAATATTATTTTCATAACAAAATTATTAAAAACGCCTAAAAATCTGACCTCTCGCCATTTGAAATTAATTTAATTTTTTTCTCTTGTTGTTGACACATTAATATTATATGATTTTTTTATAAAAATAAGTCATAAGTAAATAAGTAAGAAAAATATTTCGATCTCAAGAAGAGTTTATAACACATTCATTCTCTTTATTTGATTTAATTATATTTTTTTTTTTTTCTATTTGGTATTAAATTTGTTTCTGATAATCGGAATTTAATTTTATTTCTCTTTATAGTTTTTTCCTTCATAAATCAGTCGTATTAATTTATAATCAAAAAATTTAATTTTTAATTTAATTCAAATAAATTCTTGCTAGTTCACGTTGAGGAAATCGTGATGTTAACAATTTAGGAGTTTACTTTATATGATTTTTATATAAAATTGAGTATTAATATTTTCCGAAACTCACAAGAGTTTATAATGCATTACATTCTTTTTATTTTGGTTTCTTTTTATTTATATTTTTATTTCTTTTTATTTTTGATCATTGAATGCCTTCCTGGTAAACGGAATTTAATTTTATATTTCTTTAAAACGTCTTCAAAGGAATTCATAGGAGAAGACAATTAATCCGTTTACTTTATACTCAGTTATCGACCTCTACAGACATTTTCAAAGGAAATGGAACTTAATTTATTTCTCTTTATAGTTTTTTCCTTCATAAATCAGTCATATTAATTTATAATAAAAAAATTTAATTTTTAATTTGATTCAAATAAATTCTTGCTAGTTTACTTTATATGATTTTTATATAAAATTGAGTATTAATATTTTCCGAAACTCACAAGAGTTTATAATGCATTACATTCTTTTTATTTTGGTTTCTTTTTATTTATATTTTTATTTCTTTTTATTTTTGATCATTGAATGCCTTCCTGGTAAACGGAATTTAATTTTATATTTCTTTAAAACGTCTTCAAAGGAATTCATAGGAGAAGACAATTAATCCGTTTACTTTATACTCAGTTATCGACCTCTACAGACATTTTCAAAGGAAATGGAACTTAATTTATTTCTCTTTATAGTTTTTTCCTTCATAAATCAGTCATATTAATTTATAATAAAAAAATTTAATTTTTAATTTGATTCAAATAAATTCTTGCTAGTTTACTTTATATGATTTTTATATAAAATTGAGTATTAATATTTTCCGAAACTCACAAGAGTTTATAATGCATTACATTCTTTTTATTTTGGTTTCTTTTTATTTATATTTTTATTTCTTTTTATTTTTGATCATTGAATGCCTTCCTGGTAAACGGAATTTAATTTTATATTTCTTTAAAACGTCTTCAAAGGAATTCATAGGAGAAGACAATTAATCCGTTTACTTTATACTCAGTTATCGACCTCTACAGACATTTTCAAAGGAAATGGAACTTAATTTATTTCTCTTTATAGTTTTTTCCTTCATAAATCAGTCATATTAATTTATAATAAAAAAATTTAATTTTTAATTTGATTCAAATAAATTCTTGCTAGTTTACTTTATATGATTTTTATATAAAATTGAGTATTAATATTTTCCGAAACTCACAAGAGTTTATAATGCATTACATTCTTTTTATTTTGGTTTCTTTTTATTTATATTTTTATTTCTTTTTATTTTTGATCATTGAATGCCTTCCTGGTAAACGGAATTTAATTTTATATTTCTTTAAAACGTCTTCAAAGGAATTCATAGGAGAAGACAATTAATCCGTTTACTTTATACTCAGTTATCGACCTCTACAGACATTTTCAAAGGAAATGGAACTTAATTTATTTCTCTTTATAGTTTTTTCCTTCATAAATCAGTCATATTAATTTATAATAAAAAAATTTAATTTTTAATTTGATTCAAATAAATTCTTGCTAGTTTACTTTATATGATTTTTATATAAAATTGAGTATTAATATTTTCCGAAACTCACAAGAGTTTATAATGCATTACATTCTTTTTATTTTGGTTTCTTTTTATTTATATTTTTATTTCTTTTTATTTTTGATCATTGAATGCCTTCCTGGTAAACGGAATTTAATTTTATATTTCTTTAAAACGTTTTCAAAGGAATTCGTATGAGAAGACTATCAGACCGTTTACTTTATAATAATTAGGGATGCGCCGAGTAACACTTTTGCCGAGTAACTCGGTTCTATCAAATTCCCATTTCGAGCAAGCAAGTACAAGCAGGTTTGCGAGGGGAAGAGCGGAACTTGCAAAAGGTAAAGCTATATCAATAACTACTGATATTTGGACCTGCATGAATAACTTACTCGAATTCTTAAGCTACACCGCTCACTGGCTAGAATAGGAAATTGAGCTTCCGCACAGATTGTTGCAGATGTCACATTTTAGAGGACCCCACACGGCGGACAATATTCGATCAGTGCTTTCAGATTTATCCGTGAATTGAATTGTCTTGAGAGACAATGGACCCAATGTGGTGAAAGCCATAAATGATAGTCAATATGTTGGCAAAGGATGCTATATACATACGCTGCAATTAGCCGTAAAAGCTTCGTTGAAGGAACAAAATGTAATCAACGTTATTGCCTCAGCTAGAAAAATTGTAGGCCACGTTAACAATTCTGCAGTGGCACAAGAAAAACTGACCCTGATACAAAGAGAACTAAAACTGCCAGAGCACAAACTCGTGCAAGATGTTACCGCAAGATGGAACAGTACTTTTTACATGATAAACGGATTATTAGAGCAAAAACGGCAATATCTCTCTACATCACAGACAACCCAAGTACAGCCAATCTACAACAATTAACTGAACGTCAATGGGAGATCCTACGGGAGTGCATTACATTACTCAAACCGTCGAAGAAATTACTAAAATTACCGAAAAGAGACAAATATTATAGTTTGGCAACTAAATATATTGCTTTTCTTAAACAAAGTATACTCGGCATTCAAACCGAGTTATTCGGCATTCAAACTGAGTTATTCGGAATTCAAACCGAGTTATTCGGCATTCAAACCGAGTTATTCGGCCGAGTATCAAAAAACCCGCCAAATACGCCGAGTACCGAGTATCAACCGAGTACTCGGCCCATCTCTAATTATAATAATAATAATGCATTATTAAATATTATATTATAATGCACTTTTAAATTTCGTATTATTTATTATTTCTCAATTATAATTTCAAGAAAATTTCTTTATTATTTTAAAATTCTGAAAATATAAAACAATTCCATTATTTGCCCACTGAATGCCTACCTGGTAATCGAAATTTAATTTTATATTTCTTTAAAGCGTTTTCAAAGGAATTCGTATGAGAATACTATTAGTCCGTTTATTTTATACTCAGTTATCGACCTCTACAGACATTTTCAAAGGAAATGGAACTTAACTCTGGCAAGGACACGTTGGTTAAATCTTCCCTCTTGTAATTCTATTATTAACCCATACTACATTATAATTAACATGCACTTTTAAATTACGTATTATTTATTATTTCTCAATTATAATTTCAAGAAATTTTCTTTATTATCTTAAAATTCTGAAAATATAAAATAGTTCCATTATTAATTATATATTATTATTGTATTATATTATAACTAACATGCACTTTTAAATTTCGTATCATTTATTATTTCTTTAATTTTTAAGAAGCTGTGCGGCGAAAGTTCTGAATGTGTTTGTTTGGATTGGAAAGAAAAGTTGACTGTTTTGATAAAATAGGTTTTATATGTTAAAAAATATTACTTCTCATAGACAATTGTACGGAGCATAATGGGCCCCTTTATCTCAGCCACGTAAATACAATGTTTTTACCACATCCAAGCTGCAGCTCCTTGATCAGAGTATTATACAAATTTTTAAATCATTGTACCACAAGGAAATGGTTATTAATCTGGTTAATAGCATTGATGAAAAAAATGAGTTTAAATGTACGCTGTTTAAAGCAATTCAAATTGCTTATAAAGCATGGAAAAGTATTAGCACAGCTTGTGAAAGTGTGCGGTTTTGATAAAAATTTCAGCGACAATTTAATTCAAGATGAGCAATAGAACATAGATTGTCTATGGAATCGTGATTCTGTGAACTCAAAAAAGGTTGTCTTATTCGATGATTGCGTAAATGTTGACAATGACGTGGCTGTGTCCGGTATGTTGACTGATAACGGCATTTCGGAAGAAGTTGTGGCTATTAATAATGAGAGTGATAAGGATAATGGCACCGCCGAAGAACAACTTAACTTATAACGAATAAACAAGAATAATAGGCCATTCAAGAAGTAAGATATTATGTTCCAAATCATCATGTCCCCAAAAATGTTCTTGATTGTTTAATCAGTTTTGAAAACTCAATTGAAGAACTCAATAGGAGATAGTAGAAAAGAAACTCAAGAAAACAAAAATTACAAACTTTTTGAAAACTTGATTTTTCTCTTAAATTCATACTATAATTTTTTTAAATTAATGCTATTATGTAAGAGGAAATACTTATATATGTAAATTCAGTATGATGAGAGGAGATTTTCGTTCTTATTTGGTTTCAGAATCAGTAAGATCTTTGCGCATTGCCATTGCGTGGGGAAGTGTTGCAGTCGCAGTATCGCATTATGGATGTGAGTTATGTACAGAACACCTTTTTGTGTATTATAAGCTTAGCTGCTTTCCCGTCAATGTTTTATAGTTAAGACTATTTATTTTCATGAAGACTTCATGTGGAGTTAAAGCAGGAATAGCTAAGTCCATTTGGGCTGTCTAGGAAGTTAAGTATTTGTTCAGTGTTATTGTTGAAGTTGAACGATTGGAACGTGTTCTGCAAATGGGTTACGAACGCTTCGGTTTTCTGCTCATTTGATCTAACCCAAATCGAAGTGCATATTTCTTTGGGCAGGCCTTTTGGGATATTTAGTGGCACTCCACAACGACTGGTTGTCATTCCTTGAGGCAACAAGATTCGCAAGTTAAAAAATTAAAAAGGTTCCCATACAAAAAACGTACTTATTTACTCCATACAAAGGAAGCGTGCTTTTAACTTCTTGTACTATAATTTTTGGTATTTTTTGTAACATACTTTTAGGTGTTGTTTAAATGTTTCATGTTTGTGATAATAAAAACAATCGGCCAGTGCGAGTCACACTCGTACACGGAGGTTTCCGTCCCAAAAAAACCAAAAAGTTTCTTGTATGGAGACCCCTTTAAATTTTTGAAAATATTTTAGTTTTCGTATTTGTTGGTGTTGCCCGGATAGAACTACACTTTCTGTGAAAATTTCATCTAACTTTGGTACCCCCTGTGTCCGGCACCCAAAGAAACACAAAAAACGGCGGGTTCCATACCAAAGGGGAGTTTGTATGGGAGGTACCCCCACGTTGTTCAATTTGGCTGATTCCAACAAATGTTTAGCATCTGTATCGAACTTATAGTGTCCTTATTTCAGGTGCAAAAAATAAAAAAGTTTTTCTAATAAGAACCTTTGCAAAATTGCAGCCCTCTAGCTCAAAAACTGAGGGACTGGTTTGCATACATACAGACGGACATGGTTTATTCAAGTCATCTTGTATGGGGTCTCCGATGTCTCCTTCCGTATGTTACAAACTTCATGATAAACTTCTAATGCTATTCACTGTGTGAAGAGTATAAGCATCTTACATTTGGTGCGTCTAATTAACAAGACATTTGCATACTGAAATGTTGAACTCAGCTGAAAGGATCGCAGAATGCAGTAAGCAAAGCCAAATGGCAGCAGAAATTTAAAATTATCGACTAAATTTAGAATTTATACAATAAATAAAACACTGGTAGTTAGCTGAAGGCCCTGGCAGCCATGGCTAAATTTCTGTTAACTTCTAGTTTTAACTTTAAGTTAGCATTATATAAATAAATAAATAAATAAAATACTAAGTGCTCAAGCGAACAAACAAAAGAATCAACCAACGACCGAGCGAACGACTGTTCGATTGAATGAATGGAAGATGGAAGATGCAAGGGAATGAAGAGAATCAAGGGCAATCTAAGGTGTAAAAATGGAAGTGAAACGTAGAACATGGGTTGTTTGGTTAGTTGTATGGCATCGACATCAGACTCATTGAGAGACCTTAAATTTTTGCAATGCCAAATATTAATATTGTAAGTATTAACGCCAAGTTAAAACTCAATACATTGAATTTTCATAAATTAACATTGGTTCACTCGCAATCAACTAGTCACACAATCACGCAGTCATTCCGTCATTCTGACATTCAGTCAAACATTCAGTCAGTAAGTCTGTCGATCTTTTTTAGCTTTTATAGTAAGCACATACGTATTGTGTAGTGTAGCTGGTTAAATTAAGTTTGCTTAAGTATAAAGTTTTTCCCGACCTTAGCTTTTTTACGATACTTTGTGGTCTCATTGCTGCTGCTGCCGGCTGCCTCTGTTGGTGTTGGCATGCTTTTCTGTTGTTCAGTTTCAGTTGATGCGTTCTTTTGGTTCGGTTCCGTTTCATTCAGCTCAGCTCAGTTCAGTTCAGTTCGTTTGTGCAGTTCTAACATTAAGGTTAGCTCAGTTCTATAAGAATATTTATATCCGTTGGTGGACTTGTTTACTATAGATCGGGAACTTAACTTAAATAAATTATTTTTTTTTTTATTCAATTTTGTTCACAAATTCTTAAACAAAAAGTGTATTTCCGCGTTTATTTTTCAATCTTCGTGGTACTTAACAAGCGTGGGTTTACAAATATATAAAATAAAATTAGTGTTACTTTTATTGTTGTTGTTATTGCAAATTGTTGTAACATAAAATATAATAACAAAAAAAAAAAAAAAACATATGTCTGAAACATATGAATTAAAAACCATTAAAAAAGATCCTGTTGAAAATAATAAAATTATGTCAAAAACACCGCCCACCCATGTGTCCAAGTTACAGATCCAGATCCAGCCATCACCCGCACACCTGTCAGCATCAGCATCATCACAGTCAACAATTTCTGTAGAGGTAAATTTCTATCTTATTCTTAAGTACAAAATTTTTCATACCAACATTTGTTTATTTACAAAAGTATTTCGTATCTTAAGTACAAACAGGCTATAAAATAAATATGTTTGTGTGTTATTGTACCTACAATGAGTTTATGATATTATTATTACAATACTTTGTTTATGTCGTATAACTTGTAGGTGTCTATATCTGCTAGACAAATAGATGTAGTATCTTTAACGTTATGTTTGTAACGCAATTATTTTTGACTTTGGAAATCCAAGAAGACTTCTTGCCATATACATACATATGTACATATGTATAAAGATTGTGAGCATTGGAGATAAGACACAGCACAAAGAATCTTTACATCCACCAGTAATTATACGCTTTTGTGTAAGTTCCATGAATACTGAAGCAGGGACAGCCTCACACAAGCTTTGGATTTGCACTGAAGTCTTTTAAATTTCTTAAATCATGATGCTTTTCTTCTTTTGGGAATTACGAAAATTCATTTAATACTACATTTTATAAAACACTCAATATAACATCCTTTGTAATTCTTACAAGTAAAATTGACAATAGGACACAAGCCTTCCTTTCTTAGTGCCTCTCGCACCTATCACATAATATTTGTAAGTGAAACGGAAATTAATGTTTTTTTTTCTTATTATATTCTATATATTTATTAATTTGCGTTTGTTTTGTGACTTTTCAAAAATTCTGTCTTTAATACAATAACTTTATGAAGTAATTTAAAGCATTTACGACTTAATACATACTTACTAATATGTTTATCGTTTCTGCTCTACAAGTTGTAAAAGGTGATTTTTCAGACTGGTAGAAATTGAAATTGTAAAAAAAGAAAAATAATACATGGCATTATTTGGGTCATATGGTCACCGAGGCTGTTCTTGACAAATCACATTCTGGACGTCCAATTTTGCGCCACTTTTTGGAGCACTGCTGGCCGTATATCACGAATAACGCGAACAATATTGGCCTCCAAGGTGTCAAAGCATAAAAGAGTGACTTAGCCCCACAGGAAATAATCGAGAGGTGTCAAACAGCACGACCATGGAGGCCAATTGACCATTATTTCTTCATTTCTCGAAATCAACTTATCGCCAAATTTTGTTGTCAATAAGTCGATAGTTGCGGTCGCCGTATGACGCGTAGCGCCATCCTGTTGAAAGCACATCTCGTCCGGATCAATGTCATCCATATTTTCAACAAATTGATCATGGTGCGGTAATGATCTCCATTTACTGTAACGTGATAATGCCATCAGCGCGTAAACCGCATCAAACGGTGTATTTTTCTAGATGTAATGAAGCCTGTAGGGTCTCTTGTGGGTTTGTGTTACTCCATATGCGGCAATTTTGCTTATTAACAATCCCGTTAAGCCAATAATGATCATCATCGCTGAACTAAATTTGGCGATAAAACAACTGCTCAGTTGCCAACTGCTCTAGAGCCCAATCGGCAAAAGAACGACGCATATGATGGTCTCGTGGCTTCAATTCCAGCACAAGCTGGATCCTATACGGGTGTAGGCCAAGATCTTTGCACAAAATTATCCACGTAGTGGACGGACAGAGCTCCAATCCCTACGACCGACGAAGAATCGATAAATTTCGATTTTCTTCCACACTTTCGTTTGCAGCGGCGATATTCTCTTCAGTATGCACATTCCTTCGAGATTGTTGGAGTTATTGCATCCTTTAGGGAGTAAGTGGTACAAAATCTATCCACAGGTCGACGGATGGCTTGCTCAGATGGATGATTATGTGCGCCACAAATCACGAAGTCTTCTATAAATTGCGCGAATCGACGACTGATTTTCAAAGTAAATTTGGATAATTTCGTAGCGTTGTTCAAGCGTGAGTCTCTTCATGATTTGCTAGAGTATACTGAAACTATTGAAATACAAAATGTTTTCATAAAAATTTAATTTTTTCTGTTATTTTTTACAATTTCAAGTTCTATTGGGCTTAAAGAAACACATTTTACTTATGCTTATACTCGTACATACTATTGTAACTTAATATCGTTTATCAGAAAATAAGATTTGTGAGGAAAAGATCATGACAAAATGACAAATATACTTATGTATATGGTGGAATTTTCTTTACGTACTTTGTTAAACTTTGTTTTTTTCTAACTCGAAAGATAAGAAGTTCTGGTTCACCATTTGACTCATATCTTTTATCATACAATATAAAAAACAAGTGACATACCATGTATTGTATGTGCCTTATAGGCGGTAAAGTTTACTTACCAATATCTTGTCATCTCACAACAAAAATAAAATAGAAAAGAAAAGAATCTACGATATGATTACAGAGCTGAAAATTTATTTAAAATAAAATAAAAAAGATAAAAATGTCGTGGGACACCCCTTTAGAGCGCAGTTCTTTCGTTGAGTAAAGGATGAAATATAATTGGACGTTTTGAGGTCGGTTGGTTTCAAAATTTCCAAACAAAATCGTAGGTGTGCCAGCATTTTGGGCGGGTTCTTTTTTCGATCATTGATGTTCGAATGAACAGCTATTTGCGATTCGAGCATTTTACACGTAGCTACTTTGCTGTGACACTTATCTTTGATACTTTACACTCGCGAAACAAACATTTTGATTCCCAGATCATTGTGAACCTTTCGAAGCATAAAGTATATAAAGCAAGATTCTTCGAACGTCAGTTTCTTATCAGAAAAATACAGTTGTTTAATAAAAATAAACGAAATTTTGCTTTAAGTTGTATCAACACCCTTTTTTGCCCATCTCTCGGGCAGTTCAAGACGTAAGCAGACACCTGCATGATATTTTGTGGGAGTTAGTAGCAGACACTAAGAAGGTAGCAAAGGCGAGATGGGCGAACGAGCCAGTACTCTATCGCTAAAAACCTCTGGCCCTCCTATTAGTCGAAAAAGACATCCGAACTCCTACATTTTAACAAGAAAAGGATTCGGATGATGACAGGAGTTTTAACGGGGCATTGTGCAATAGGTCGAATGGCTCAGAGGTTCCACGTTCCTCACCAGGATTTCTGTCGTAGCTGCCAAAATGAGGAAGAAGAAAAAGCATTCAGCACATCCTGTGTGACTGTCCTGCACTACTCAGAAGGCGATCCCGCTTTCTTGAAAAACCCTTTTTTGAGGACTTGGATAGTCTGGCGAGAGCATTTTGGCTGATTTTGTTGATTCTTCTGGTTGGTTTCACCAGCCACCACGACCATTAGTATCTCCCGTTTTTTCCTTTCCTATTCCCTTCTCATTATCTTCTTTGCTACCCCTTTTTCCTCAAACAGGCATCACAATGGGCAGTAAGGTTTCTGGGTGATCTGGTGTGTTGTCGCGGACGGCCTGTAAAACCTAACTTAACCTGTATCAACTCCTATTTGGGATTTCTCTTTACCAAAGGGAACCCTATTGCAGAGACTTCATTTTCCGTCCGTCCATCCGCGGGTCATATCTCATGTAATAGCTAGAGAGTTGAAATTTTCACAAAATGTGTAGTTCTATCCGAGCAAATACTTAAACTAAAATACAAGAACCATTTTGGTTTGTATGCCAGCTATACGATCCAGTAATCCCATGATCTTGAAATTTAAATGGTTGCTGGCTATACATTAGAAACATATATTGTCGAAATTTCAGTTTAATCGGACCACTAGGGAAGGTACCTCCCGTACCCCCATTAAAATTCAGGTTCTTATTCGAAAAACCTTTTTTGTTTTTTGTTCTAGCGAACTGAAATTAAGACCCTATAATTTTTTGATATAAGCGCGGTACATTTGTTGGAATCAGTAAAATCGTAAAGTACCTCCCTTACAAACCCCAATCCGGTACGGTATCCTTCGTGTACGAGCCTGACTCGCACTTGGCCCATTTTATTAATTATTGTAGGTAAACATTAGACACTTGTATGACTCAGTCAAAACTCCTTTTGAGACATTGTCAGCAGAAATGAATGAGTTGGTATCAGGGCCATGTTGAAATGGAACGATTGAATATTTAGTATAATATATACTATATTGCTTCGAATATGAAGTACGCAAACGTGGAATGACTGAATTAATAATGATTCAACTAATGAGTGAGCAGGCACTCGGTGGTTGTTTTTTTTTTTTTCAACTAGTGTTGTGTCATTAAGCAAAGCAAGAAGAAGAACGTAATGGTAAAAATGAGACGCAACAAATGCGCAAGGCATTTTGCGCAAAAAACAACCCCTAAATTTTGAATAACTTAACTCATTCACTCAGTCAAACGGAATGAAACACGCATTTATTCATTTCGTTCCGCTTTGACTAATGAGACACATACACAATGCTGAGTCAAAAACTCAATCACTCATGACTCACGACTTTGGCCACTCAAATTTTTGAATATCTACGATACTACTCTGAGTAACGACTAATTTGAGTAGCGTCAAGCAGCTGTCTTGGCCGCATTCTAACATTGGTGTGATTTAGTGAACAATGATGGGCCCGTCATAGACGTTTATGTTAATACTAGAATTTTAGTAAAGGTTTGTTTTTATGCTTTCCTTGTGAGGATTTTATCAGTGTTTAGTCTTTTGAGGAGTCTGTGTGATGAATTGATGCAAAGGGAGGTTACCAATGGGTTTGGATAACGATGCAGTTATATCTGCTGCTGTGAAAATTTATTCATCTAGCATAGTTGTAGTCTTCAGATCTCGGTGCAGACTCGTTTCTCTAATATAGCATAAGGTTGCGGATATGCGACAAAAAGCTTTGTTTTGGCAGGCTTGTATACTACGAATGATATAAGTTGCAGTAGAACCCCACATTTGTAAGCCATAACGCTAGACAATGGTCACATATGCTTATAAATCTGCAATGGTAGCCTGCTGTTATCGCGCAATAGGCTATCTAGTCTGCGCAACTTTTGGTAGCAACAAGCAGCGACAGTTCTTCAATGGCGCATCAATTGTGGCGTTTGTCCAGGATCAAGCCGAGGTATCGAATATAATTCACCTGCGGGGTGATACTTGAATTTTCATATTTTATACCTAGACAAACATCATGCCTCAATGCGAAAGTGCTGACCATTGTTTTTCAAGTATGATTGAGTCATATCACCTGACACATTGGGAAGCCGTCATATTGCCAGCAATATATTCTCGTCGTCTGTTGAGGGACACCAGCCTTAATTTCTCTAATTGACGAGTTATCATCGCGCATCTTGAAGAAAACCGTTCAGCCTGTCAAAAAGCTCTGGACTAGGAGAAATTGCTTACTTGGAAGTAGTTGCTGCATCTTTTGGATATGATAGACATTGGACTCAACAGCAGTAACCCATAGGGGAACATTCTTCTTTAGACTTTATTGTAGATCTTTTAAGCTGTCGGCTATAAGAATATACATAATACGATTTGTAGAGGACCCAAATCATTCTTCTGTGCTGTTCTTTCGAATTTCTCCAATCCCTCACTAATTCTTCAGATATTGAAAGGCAAAGTCACCAAGGGCCAAATCCGGGGAATGTAGATGAAATTTGGAGCAAAGTTTTTTAAAGTTGCTCACGTTTACCTTTAAAAACTTGTTGAAATGGTCTAGTGATCGTTTGCAGAGCATCATAATTTGCCGTGATCTCATTTAAATGTATTCAAATGATGACGAACAGCTTGCATCTGCTGATATTTTTAAGAATTTATTGTTTCACACTTGGTGCAGATTTGAAGTCTTTACTTTATTTGTGTGAAAAGTTTATTTGTTATTCATTTATTGAAAAACCGAAAAAATTATTATTGTACAATATATGTAGTTACAAACAGAATGAATGATTGAGTTGGTTATCTTCCAGATCCATAAAGATATAAAACTGTTCGGCTTTCTACAAATGTTCATGTTTATTCTTAAATGATGTCTCACAGTAAATATTTAATAATATAAAATCGCAATAAAAAAGTCAGTCACGAAAATAAAATGATTGTAAATGCTTTCTTGTGAAAATATGCATTCATTCAACTCTCTTCTTCAAATATTGTATCAATTATATATACACAATATTTAATAACAATAACAACAAATAAACTGAACAAGATTTCGAAACAAAAAAAAAAAAAACCCCGCCAAGGGAAATTCTTGTGACGATCTCGAATAATATGGTATTGTATATATTACCTTTTGGAATATGTATATAGTAAACCAATGTGTAAGTACGAGTATATTATACTTACTGTACATTCAATATTCTATCGATAAAAACTTAACGCCAACGCAACTTAAGCAAGTTACATAGTCTTATAGAAAATATTACCTGTGTACTTATACTAACGACTATATCTGCATCTACATAGTAAGTACTAAGTATTGTATATAACAAATATTGTATTGTATTTTGTTGCAAAACTAAGTAAATATCTTTAAACAATTTGTATTTTTTGTCATTTGTATTGTTCCGACAACAAGTAGATTGGTGAATTGCGTAAAAACCAATGCAATTACATATTGACAGTATGTTAATGAGTCAAAACAAAAAAAAAAAAAAAAAAATATGAATAAAAAAAAAACCTATTTATAAGAATCAACATGTTGATGAAATTAAGAATTGGATTTTACAATTTTTCCATATTTACAGCTATGTAAATATTTTTGTGTTTTTTGCATTGTTGACTAATTTTTCTTAATAATTTTTTGAGGAAACACTTTTGATAATAAAATTCTGTTGTATTGTACATATAATTTATACTATGTACATATGTACATACAAGTATTTGTTAACTAAAGAGAAAGAATGCTATTGTAATAATGGCTAAAAGAAATCATTATGACATTGGGTAAATATAATGTAGATACAAATTTGATTTAACAGTACAAACATTGGTTATACAGCACAACAAATGAATGGTTGTAATGTAATGGTTGTTTACTAATTCGAGGTCACTGATTTCGAATCTACCCTCAGTTTAATTACATCAGATCGAGTTTTTTTACTGCTACTTCCTTAATTCTTACCTTCATATTGACGCTGAGTTCAGAAAAGCTCAAAGCGGGCATATTTAATGGCCCACAAATTCGCAAAGTGTTGAACGATCACTATTTCCGCGTTTCAACGTTTTAAGACCTGAGGAGTTTTATTTTATTTTAGCAGCCTCGGGGCTCCTACAAGCTTATGTCCTTAACTCTAAACATGAAAGGTATTTACTTATTAGTGGTTAGTTAGACTCCAATACTCAAAACACACCACCATCATTGTGTACAATATTTCTTACATAATGTAATGAGATTGAAAATTTCGAATGAAACATTTGTTTATTCATACATTGACAGTGAAACAGAGATCCTTTACTTGCATTCTAAAGTGTTGTTTAAATGTTTAAACAGATGTTGATGTTGTAGTTTTCTCGAAATAGGTATAACTCTACATTATAATAAGATCTAAGCTATGACTTATGTAATGAACGATGCAAAATTGTTTACCTTAAATGTTACAGTACAGTATTACCTAAGTGACACAGTAATGCTCGGTTACTATTGTATTACATTCAGTTTTAGTCAGATGTTTGTTTCGATTATTGGAACGTTTCACATAAATTAATATGTTCATATCATAATCAGTGGATCCTGCAAAAAATAATTTGGATAATTACGAAAAGTATTAAAGATTTTTGTTTTTCAATTTTCAATATTGTACTATTTCAAATTGCTTTTCTTTCTCTTCGTTTTTCATTATACTTACTACAATATATATTAATAATTATTTGTTATTGCACGACTAACATTATTGTTTCTGTTGATGATGTATTGATAAATTCGCGTGCCTTAATCAAAATCAAAATACAATTCAATTTATAATGTTATAATTGGTTTTGCGTTTTTTACACGTGTTTTTTTTTTTTTGTTTTACAGCAAGTACAGCAAAGGGGGAAGTAGACAACTAGAAAAGAATTAAACTAGTACGAGTAACATGAATGTGATTGAACAAAATTAGAAAATTCTGAACTTGCATTAAAAAAACTGGTTCTCTTACTACTTACCCCAAGCCTCTCTGGCGTGAGTGCCTTTGACATTATAATGTACTCACTCCCCTATACTCCACATATATGTATGTATGTATGTATGTATATAGTGGTACAGTAGTCGGTATTTACACTGATGCAAATGACAAGGGCACTTGATTCATTATGGTGATTTGCTCTGATTAAATCATTTACAGAATTCGATTGTGTTGTCATAAACTTTCCTCTGGAATGTAGAGAGATATTGACAGTGTGGTATGATGTTTATAGCGTTTAAGTGCTGCGCCTGTGAAATGTACATGATTATACTTGTATAATCCAGTCCATTCATCTATTAATTTGGCTCTATAAAAATAAGTCTATCTGAAACTGTTATTAGGGACATACATATGTAGAACAGGGTTGTCCGAACCTGTGACCCAAGAAAAGTGACAACAAGAAACTCGCTTTGATCGCCAACTTAAAGGCAGGAATCCTTTTTTGTACTTGCTTTTTTTCTTTTTTTGTTTCTTGTTCGCCAACTTCAAGCGAGGACTACTTGCGGCCTAGATCTGTCAATATGGGCTAGTAGACCGAAAAGGTTGGACAGCCCTAACATAGAGTTTCTGATCAAAATTTGAATTTGAAAAAAAGGTGTATCTTTGTTTAGGGTTTTACTCTTTTAATCATTAGAACACATATCTATTTATAAGAATAAATTAAAATTTCCCTATACCATCAAAATTGTCAGAAAGTGATGTAATGTACTTACTACAAATGATGGTTGATGGATTATATCATAAATCTACGCTTTTAAAAAAGTAATTTACAATATTTTAAATGTAAGAGGTAAAGAGATACTAAGCTTTGGTGAGATCAAGGTGAGATTATTGTAGTGTTCATTTTGCAACTTTTTGCTATTTATTCTATTGAAAATTCCCCACAAAATTACAGCTTAAATACGTAACAAATTTGAATAATTTACCGCTTTTATTTTTATATCCAAGTGTTTTGTATTTTTATTATTTTATTTATTATTAAACGCTAGAATTATTTACTTAATTCATGCATAATAATAAAATTAAATTATTTATTTTTTTTTTATTTATTTATTTATATATTTTTTTGTTTTTTTTTTGTTTAATGGGCTTCCGTATCTACGAGTATTGATTACTGTTAGTATTACAAATTTTCCAACTTGACCTTGTGGATACTTAATTTATAATGACATAATAATTAGTTGAACATATCGTAGATCTTTTTATACCTTACATGAAAGTAAATATTTAGTTTTAAGTTTTTCCCTCTGGAAAAAAAAAGTTGGAAAATACAAAGTACCTACACACGTAAGATTTTATGATTGAATCACTCAGTACTACTTACGATAATGACTCATACGAGTATACGAGTATGGTGTGTTATTGTAATAAAATCTATTTATATAAAAATGAACTCAAAAAATAGTATTACCCCGCAAAACTCGAGAACGGCTGGATCAATTTTGATGATTTCTTTTTTGTTACCAGTCAGGTTCGTTGCAACATTTGGATCCGGTAGGTGGCACTGTTGTCCAGATATGGATAGTTTTATGTACTTTTTTTTAACATTTTTTCATTTTGCGCAAAATATACTGAACCTTTTTTAGTAATTTTTTTAAAAGAACAAATGAATCTTAAAGTTGCTTAGGTGATAATAAAATATTAAAATATATTGTGCATTCACGTAAATTATTAATTACACATTTTGCAACAAAGCTTTTTAGAAGAACGCTAGTATTGTATAAAATTGTAATTTATTTCTCATTAAGTTAAAAATCATTAACTGACAGATGAATGAATTTTTTAAAAATATTTTAAATTGCATATTATGTAAACCTTTGTAGATCTTAATTAAGATATAAGTTGTGCATTTTATGATGGTTTAAGTTATGTAGAATTTATTATTGGATTATTTGTCTGTTTGTAGAACTTTATAATTTTTCTGATTCTATTCGACATCTTTGCAATAAAAGGCTCACGACACTGTAGATCATAAGAATGAAAATAATCATTATGGGTTTTTCATAGCAACATCTATGCTGGATATGAAAATAATTTTGTAATGAAGTTTCTCTATGTTTGTTTAAAAGCTTAATTCCAATGAAATATTGTATACCATAAAACATAAAACACCAACCATGTGCTGCAAATATTTATTTTTGTTTTATCAAATTGATAGAATTTGTATGCTTAAATTTGAACTTGAACTACATTTATTGGTCCTAGTTTGATTTGGTCATTAAATGGATAAAAGTTAATTTAGTTTCAGCGAAGTAGCAAAAGTTGTAAAATCTGTACTTTTCACAGCTTCGACTGTTTGCAACTTTTCAATAAGAACTTCTGCTTGTGCTTCTGACAAAAAAAAAAAAAACGGAAGTCGCAGTCGAAGCAACAGTAGAAAATGATCATTGGCGAAAGTCGAAGCAACAGCAGCAGTCATAATTTTAAATTTTTTGATTTTGCTTGCTTCTGCTTTTGGTCGATTTCGCAAGTCGAAGTCATTTTGCGTGCTTCGGTTTTCGAATACCGGCGACATTTGTCTGTTTGTTTTTGATGTTCGCTTATTGATAATTTCATTCTTTAAGAGTTTGCTTTGGAAATCATGTAGATCACAATTATTTTTGAGTCTTATTTAGTACAGCGAAATCAAAGCATCACCGTAATTGCTTAGCTATGGCATAAAAAGTTGATATATGGAACTATTTTGAAAATAATTTAGTAAAAGGTTCATCTACATGTAAAAAATGTAAAAAAAAAAAAATTACACTAGAAAGAAGGTTATCTTCGACTATGCCGAAGATGAATGACGCAGTGAATGTTTCATTCAAGTATTCAAATGAGTGGTTTGTATGGGAGGTACCCTCCGTAGTGGTCCGATTCGGCTGGTTCCGACAAATGTATTGCGTATTGTAAAAAGAAAGGTTCGTGCAAAATTTCAGCTCTCTAGCTCTGAGGGCCTGAGGGACTAGTTTGCATACATACAGACGGACATGGCTTAATCAATTCCTCTAATCGAGCTGATCAAGAATATATATACTCTATGTGTTTTTTTTTGTCTCCTTCTGCCTGTTACAAACTTCATGATAAACTTACAATATAAAACTATTCACTTCCGTGAAGAGTGTAAAAATATTAGGCTGTAAAATTTGAAATCACATATAACAAAATTATATAAAATAAATTTAAATGCCGTAAATGTCGAGCATACGCGCCTTTCAAGAAATATTTTTGGAATAAGTGCACAATTTCTAAGTGCGGCTCTAATAAGGTCAGTCATTTTGGGAATGATTGAGCTGAAAGGTGTTGGATCGAGCACAGGCAGAAATCTTGCTGCTACAGTGATAAAAGTTCTCAATAGATGTAATATTAATTTGAACCAAATCGTCTCCATAACATCTGATAACGGTGCAAACAATCTAAAAGTAACAACTATATTATCGTTTGTATCCGAAGAAAATATGGAAGAGATCGACGAACTAAACAACAATGAATGCGTGGAAAAATTGCCAAGCGTACTAATAGACAATATAGAAGTTTGCCGTTGTAAGGGTGTGACAAACTGGTTGCTCTTGATGTACTAAAAACGTCGGACATGTTGCAGTACTTCTTAAATTGCCGAAATGTGACGAAATTCATAAGGAAAACATCCGACGGGTATCGCGAAATATTCGCGTTGAAGCAATTAAAAGTGCCCCACCTAGGTGGGGATCCACAAATAGTTTTTTTTTTTTTTTCGTATATAGTATGCTGCAGGATTTCTTATTGGCTAAAGAAAATTTAATCCAAATAGAGTCTATTAAAAACAAATCAGCAGAAGAGATTTTTGAAATAGGTACCTTATTTTGGGAGTTTGTTGAAAACTATTGCCTTTTCAAGTTTGCGAAGAATCTGACTAATACGTTATTATGTTGTATTAAGTTATAATTTTGCTATTTTTTATACATGAATTTCACTTACACAGAACTAAATTGTCTAACAATTTCTGCAGTTTATGACTTGGTATAAGAATATGCGGAATATCCGGAGGCAAACATCAAAAGCAGACAAACAGACAAATGTTGCCTAGATTAATGACGCGACTGCAACAGACGTCGACTTGCAAGCAGGACAAGCAGAAGGCGAAGCATAAGAAATGAAACTTATTGTAGTTTTTTAAACACTGGATGCGGCTGGCTCGGCATCATCATGGATCACCAATTTTCAAGCTCTCTGTCCATTGTTTCCTTGTCAATTTGTGCAAATGTTCTGTTTTAAGTGATCAATTGTTTGGAGATTGTCGGCATAAACTTTTTCTTTCAATGCGCCCCATAGAAAAAAGTCCAGCGGCGTCAAATCGTAGCTGTGCGCAGAAGGTTGATGCTACGCGCGGAGGTACGGCAAGTTGAGCCACTTTGTTGAAACCATAGCTCATCGAGATCGATGTCATCCAATTCCTGCCAAAAGAAAGTCAGTTATCATGTCGGCATCTTCCGCATTTTCGAAACGGCCAATGATGCCGCCACTCCAAAGCCCGCACCACACAGTGTCTCGGGCTAGATGCATTGGCTTCTGTTTAAAGCGTAAACGATGTGGAAGGTCATTCGGTACCACTTCCTAATCGTGTTGGCTTTGTACCGGAAAACATACCGAGGCCTTTGTGCAAAATTTTCCTCAGACTGGTTTATGATATGTAGACTTGTTAACTTCTGTACGTAGAAGATGTTCTGGGATTTTGGCGAACACTTTCGGCCACAGCAGCGATTGTCTTAGCTGTACGCACCGTAGGAGTAGGAGTATGCGGCACACGCCTGGCATTAACCAGCATCCTACTTACACACACTTTATCGATTAATTATAAAATTGCACGGTCGGTGCGCGCTTCATTTCTTCCAAATTTTGTACACAATTCTCGTAATGTTTTGACCATGAAGGAGCTACATTTAAAATAAGTTTTCAGTTCAAATCAGTTTCAAATCGTTTTTCCAAAGAGAAGCAATCTATTGGCATTTTCACAGTAGAGCATAAGCAGTTTCATTATACAAGCAGCTGAAAAACGAACAACAACAACAGGGAAAAGAACGAAATTGAAGGGTTGTTGTTCTGAAACAGAAATGACTTTAACATATAAACCTTCACCAGAAAATCTTTTAAATAACAGTGAAAACCGCAACAAAATCCTTTCCATGGGTTAGAAGTTCTGCGTAACAAGTCGGATAGCATTTTTAACTTTGCTTTATACTACACTAGCGACCCGCCCCGGCTTCGCACGGGTGCAATGCTGATACTAAATACACTACAGAAAAACTGTAAACGTTGCATATAAAAATATAGCGGCCCGCTCCGGCTTCGCACGGCTATAAAATATGTAGCCTATGTCACTCACTGAAAAAATGATTAAAATCGATCCAGTAGTTTTGATTTATTCATTACTGCCCGTGGCCCGCACGCGTTAAATTTGGAGTAAAACAATTCCCCTTTCCCTATACCATGAAGATTTCCTGCCTTCTTTGGGATATCTAAATTCATACACTACATTTTTACTTATTTACTTTTTACAAGAATTAATATATTACAGAATATCTTTATATACAATGTTTACAGCACATTCACATGTTTTCTCTATAGGTTACTCTTGAAAGAGCGACATTCAGTTGGCCATGTGAAAAACAGTCAACGCTCAAATCTAAGCCTGCAACGTTGAAGGTTTGACCCTGCGATTTATTAATGGTCATTGCAAAAGATGTCTTTACCGGAAACTGTAAACGTTTAAATTGGAAGAATTTTCTTTATTTACCCATGAATTAGTAACTCGTGCTGATGATTCTCTCTCTCTCTCTCAGCTCTATATTTATCCTGAAGCTGACTGAGGCGAACCTCACGTTCCGTTGACGATTCTTCATCTCTTGCTGAACGTACTCTTTTGGAATTCACTGTACTATGACCTATGTTCGAAAGACGACGTCTTCCAGACATGACTTTATAATTTCTTGATAGTAATAATCAGACTTAAATAAAAAAAATCTAAAATCACATTTGAAGAAACTTTTTCTTGTTTTGTTTCGACCGTGGTGTGTCTTCCTCTTCGTGGTGTGCCTTGACATACAGGGTTACTTTCGATTACGTGATCGACACTGATTACACCTCGGTTATCGCTCACAGCTGCCGTAACAGTATATGTATAGTGAAAATAACAGTATTTCTCCACTATTTAATGGATGTTATTATAAATATAAACCTTCCTCTTCAATCACTCTATCTATTAAAAAAACCGCATCAAAATGCGTTGCGTAGTTTTCAAAATTTAAGCATAGGAAAAAAGCCACTTTGTTTATAATATGTTTAGATTACAATACGTAATGATATCATAAACCCAATATATTCATAATTTTCAGCTGCCATATAAAGATGAAGAAAAACGTGAACATGAACCAAAACAGGAAGAAGGAGTACAAGAACGCAGCAACTGGTCGAATGGCCTGGAATTTTTGATGTCTTGTATTGCAGTTTCTGTTGGACTTGGCAATGTCTGGCGTTTTCCATTTACGGCTTATGAAAATGGCGGAGGTGCTTTTCTTATACCTTATATAATTGTTCTCTTCTTAATTGGTAAGTATATACAATATTTTATAGTAAATCGGTAGGTAGAATAGTTTGCATTTGATTAATTCATTTTTAATTTCAGGCAAGCCGATGTACTATCTTGAAATGTTAATGGGTCAATTTACGAGTAAAAGTTCCGTGAAAATTTGGTCTATTGTACCATCATTTTTGGGTGTTGGCTACGGTCAGGCATTTGCCACATTCTGTATTATCTCATATTATTCCTCGTTGCTGGCTTTAACACTATACTTCTTAATTGTATCGTTTCAAACTGTGTTGCCATGGTCTTTTTGTCGTGAGGAATGGGAAAATTGTGTTGATTCGCAACCTAAGGAATCCTCCATTGCGTTGCCATTGGCTAATTGTAGTGAGGAATGGGATGATTGTCAGACTGCGACAAACGTGCATTTACGAAGCAGCTCTGAGTTATATTTCTTGTAAGTGCAAAATTGGTGAGCGAGTTTTTAAGATTGCACTAAGTTGTATTTTTATGTTTTTAGAAAAGTTGTTGTTAATGAAAAAAATTCTATATCAGAGGGTCTTGGAAAACCGATATGGCAAATTACATTTGCTTTATTTGTTTCATGGGTTGTTATCTTTTTGGTAATTATGCGCGGTGTTAAGAGTTCTGGGAAAGCAGCATACTTTTTGGCTTTGTTCCCATATGTCGTTCTATTTGTGTTACTAGGTCGGGCTGTAACGCTTGATGGTGCCGCCAAAGGTATAATTTTCTTCTTGAAGCCCAATTGGAGTGAGCTACTGAACCCCAAGGTATATAGAAAACCTTTCATGTGTATATACAATTTAGCATTAAGAAATTTTACTTGGATTTTTTTGGCAGGTCTGGAAAGAAGCAGTTGTGCAGTGTTTCTTTTCATTAGCCGTTGGCATTGGTCCAATTGTAATGTTTGCTTCATATAATCGTTTTGATCATAGCGTTTACAGGTAAGCGAATCTATGATCCCAGCAATTTAACTTTGTTCAGATGACAATTTGTAAATGCTGCCTTAACAGGGATGCCATGATCGTCACTAGTTTGGATACATTGACGAGTCTTTTGGCGGGCGTAACTATTTTTGGAATCCTTGGAAACTTGGCGCATAATCTCAATATTGATGATATCGGTGATGTTGTACGTAGTACAACTGGCTTAGCCTTCATCTCATATCCTGATGCCATTGCCAAGTTCAATACTGTGCCACAACTTTTTGCTGTTTTATTCTTTTTCATGTTGTTTGTACTTGGTATTGGATCCATTGTAGCTCTTCAGAGCACAATTGTGACAATTATTTGTGATCAATTTAAGACACTTAAGTACTGGAAAGTTGCTTTGATAACATCGGTTTGTGGCTTTCTAGCAGGTTTAGTGTATGTGACACCGGTACGTAGAAGGAGTGGAGATTTCTATTGTATTTATTTCACTTGAACTTTTCAGTAATATATTCTCAATTATTTTGATTTTATTGAAAGGGAGGTCAATGGATTTTAAATTTAGTTGATTTTTATGGAGGTACATTGGTAGTTTTCCTATTAGCAATTCTAGAGATCATTGGTATTGTTTGGATTTATGGTAAGCACTCTTTCATTCAATTATCACTTTAACTTATGAACTAAAGAACTTCAATATCTTTCAGGCCTTCAAAATCTTTGTGACGATATTGAGTTCATGACAAATAAAAAAGTTACCATTTACTGGCGGCTATGTTGGGCCTTCTTTACACCAGTGCTTATGATTGTCATTTTCGTATACTTTATGGCCACCATTGAACCCATACAATACAGCAAAAAATTCTATCCGGTAACAGCTGATGGTAAGTTTCATCGAATGAACCAAACTATATTTATTTACAATATTTTTATTATTCTGACGAATTTCCAGTCGCTGGTTGGGTGCTATTCTTGGTTGGATTTGCGCAATTTCCATTATGGGCTCTTTGGCATATACAAACACATAAAAAGGGCACATTCTTTGAGGTAAAAAATATATACCTTATAAGTTGTATAAGTATTTGTATTCAATTATAACTTTCACTTTTTATAGTCCATGTGCTCATCATTTAAGCCTAATGAAAAATGGGGTCCTGCAAATCCCGAAATGAAGCGCAATTGGTTACTTTACAAGGAGCATTTGAGTTTGGAGCGAGCAGAACGAAATCAAAGTAACAAATTAGGTTTCTTTTGGCAGAAAATGTATAATATATCTTCTAGTATATAAAAATCAATATTTGTTTGTTTGTTCGTTGCTTATCCAATATCTTGAAAACGGTTTGAAAGATTTGGCTGATTTTTTTTTCTTTTTTTTGTTGTCAATATTAAATAAATTTTATATACAAAGTAATTATTTATTAAAAATATAAAATAATATATATATAAGTCTAAAAGTAACAATTTTTTAGGAAGAGTTATATCATTTCTATATTGGATTTGAAAA
The DNA here is from genome assembly GCA_037043295.1 of Amiota minor. Taxonomy (NCBI): domain Eukaryota; kingdom Metazoa; phylum Arthropoda; class Insecta; order Diptera; family Drosophilidae; genus Amiota; species Amiota minor. The sequence continues at coordinate 24,295 of JBAMAW010001397.1, forward strand.
CTGTGATAAAGGATTATAACAGATTGGTTTTAGGAAAGAGGACATTTCTGATACCTTTAAGATAGGCGACAAGACGGGCGTGAACTGATCAAGAATGTGTATACTTTATGTGGTCTCCGAACTCTCCTTCTGTTTGTTACAAACTTCATGACAAAGTTATTATACAATTCACTACGTGAAAAGTATACCAAATGATTTAAGCAATAAACTTGCATATACATATATTGTATGTATGAGTGTTTTGAATGATCATGATTCTTAAGAAAATAGGAATACTTCTTACTTTTTGGCTTTGTTGTAATGTATCTAGGATTGGTTATTATGGTGAGCACAAGCAAGTCTTGAAAATTAAAATACTGCTATATAAAACGAAAGAAGCCTATCTGGTCATATGGCATGTAGTTATGGGGAACAGCCAGCAATTCCAATGTAGAGATACTGCAGAGATTCCAACTAAATACTTTGAGAATGATATGTAATGTCCCATGGTTTGTTATTAATAATTGCATCTATACCATAAAGACCAGAATATTTCGAAAATAAAACAGGAAATAAGAAAAGTCAGTACTAAATATTTAAAAAAATTAGAAAACCATACCAATAACATAGCTACTTATAAACCTGTTATTAGTTAGGAAGTACGTAGATTAAAAAGGTCTTTCTTCCCTAATATACAATATTTTATGTTTTGAATTTAAGTCAAGAAATATTTTAAAGGTAGCATTGAAAATAATAATTAGTTGAATTTTATAAATATTATTATTGTTAAGTATCTTTTTTTGATAACGATAGGCAGCAAAGTACAAGATGTAAGAAACCTTGTGACTTGACATGACCGGACGTACAGATCTAAACACTAGTTACTTGAAATACGCAAAGGTAATTCCTTTTTCTATTAATTACTAATTTAATGACTCTATATACCGTCTCTGAATGTTTACAGACTCGTACTCTGGTTCAAAATCGATCGTTACTGACTTGTATGTCGAGAAGGTCGGACGCTGTTTGTATTTTCTTTCACATCTTATTATTTTCTAACATCGCTGAGCTCTGGCATTTTAAGGGTTAAGCAATTGGATTTGTCTTGCTACACTGATTCTCTAGGTTTTCATCAAACAGTCAAGAAATACGTTAAAATGTACATTAGTTAAGATTATTTAATGACCAAAAATTAAATAATAATTTTTATTAGAAATACTCGTACATGTATAACCACATATTGAATTAGAAAAGTCTATACGGAGAATTTTGAACCCACCCATTTGTTAAGCTTTACTAAGCATTAGCACCATTTTGATTTGCACCGTCGTCATCGTCATCGTCATCGTCATCGTCATCGTCATCGGTGTTGTTATCGTTGACATCTTTCACATCAAAATCCTTGCTTCCATTCTTATTTTTTTTCAAACTTTGAAGAATTAATTCTTCTAGCACAGACTCCAAGTTGAGCACTTCGTTGGAATCGGATGAGCTGATGGTCAGTGCTTTATTTTCGTTAAAGGGGTATTTATCCAGTGCTGCCGACTCCTTACCACCCGCAGTGTGCTTTTTGTAATCATAGTTTTTCTCTCGTTTCACTTGATTTAGATTTTTTTGTCGATTCATATTCTTTATGTTGTTTCTCATAGTATGAAAGAAAAGTAACTTCACGGAGCTCTTCGGTTGACTCACCAAGTCTATTACATCGTGTTCTTCAGTTGTTTTTCTTGATTTAGATTTTTTTTCTTGATTCATCTTCTTTATGTTGTTTCTCATAGTATGAAAGAAAAGTAACTTCACGGAGCTCTTCGGTTGACTTACCAAGTCTATTACATCGTGTTCCTCAGTTGGTTTTCTTGATTCAGATTTTTTTTTTCGATTAATCGTCGTTATGTTGTTTCTCATAAAAAGTAATTTCATGGAGCTCTTCGGCTGACACACCTTGTGTATTACATCATGTTTCGGGCTCTGCGTGGGTTCCCAGTCTGCCATCGCTTCAATTATCTTATTATTATTCGTCAATGGAATGAAGAGGTGATTACTGCGGGGTTTCTCGTGGTTATTTTTTTTTTTTTTTTTTGTAATTTTAATTTTCCTTATACTGAAAATTTTGTAGTAATATTTGATCGAAAGAGAAAACTCAACTAGAGTAGATTAATTTTAATTTAAATTTATTCACATAGGAAAAAGTTCGCCTACTTTTTTAGTACGAAATCAGATCATTCTTAGGGTTCCGGACCCAAAGGGTACCAAAAGGAACCCTATTGCAGAGACTTCGTCGTTGTCCGTCCGCCCGTCCGCCCGTCCGTCCTCGGGTCATATCTCATAAACCGCAATAGCTAGAGAGTTGAAATTTTCACAGAATGTGTAGTTCTATCCGGGCATCAGCAAAAACTACTCAAACTATACGACGCAGTAATCCTACAATATATTAAAGAATTATATTGTTAAAATTTCAGATTGATCGAACTACTAGGGTACCTTCCATACGAACCCCCAATAAAAGTTCAAGTTCTTCCACCATCGAAAAACTTGTTTGTTTTTTGGACTATTAAACTGAAATTTAGACATTATATGTTTCTGATATAGGCACGGTACATTTGTTGGAATCAGTCGAATCGGATTACTAGACGGAATACCTCGCATACAAAACGCAATTTGGTACGGAACCCTCCGTGTACGAGACTTACTCGCACTTGGCCCATTTTTTAAATATCGTATATTAAAATTAAATTTTATTGAATTATGTATTATTTAACTCCCTTTTCCAATCAGTGTAAAATTTCTGGGGTTTCTCATCAAACAACTGCGACAAGTGACTTTTGCATGCCTCTCTTGAAGCCAATTTTAGGCAAGCAAGAGAGTGTTCCAGCGATCGGAACAAATAATTATCTGACGGGGCAATGTCAGGACAATATAGTATTATAGATACCTTCTCTGCCATCAATCCTGGCTTTACTCCTGTTTGTGGAGCTTCTTGTCAAAACGACCAAGACAGCTTACCCACAACAGTCTCGTGTGTTATCTATTTTACATCACCCGTTACACATCGCTTCAAAAATGATTCGACTTCGTTCCGTTTCAACAGCGATTCGTATAGGGAAATTCGGTTAATAAAATTTTATTCATCCAATTCATGAGGCACCGAAATATCGAGCTTCTTTTTAAAACTAACTCGTTGCAAATGGCTTAAAACTTATTTCTTGGCAAAGGTAAGTTCGTTAGCAATATCCTCACTGCTTATATGCCGGTTTTGGTAAACTTTTCCCATGATTTCATCAACTCTCTCAATGATAGACCGACCTGAGCGTGGTGCATTCTTCACATCAATAGACTTCACAGTCATCAGAAAAAGGCCGCGAAAATTTTCCTCAACCCAATACATATTACGCACTCCTACGCTCCTGTGATTCACCATACAGATATATTACATTATTGATTTGACTTATGTTTAGGGTAGAGTCAGTATTCATTCAACATTTAGACCGAAATATTTATTTGGGAAGCTAGGGTTTCGAAACTTATATGGTTAGTGATTAGTGGATGACACTTTTAAGTTCCAAATTGAAGTTCGATACTACAAAAACTAAGAGTTTTTCTCCTAAAAACATGAATTTGAATTTGGGTTTGTATGGAAGGTAGCGGATTTAGTGATCAGATTTGGCTGATTCCGACATATGTTAAACGTTTGGTGAAAAGAAAACTTTGAAGGTTAAAAATTAAGGGGACTTTTTGGCATACATACAGACGGACAACTCGTCTCGTCAAGAATATACAATATATACTTCATGAGTTCTCCGATGTTTCCTTCTCTCTGTTACAAACTTCATGAGAAACATACGTGTAATAGTGTAATAGTAAATTCGTATGGAGCCTTTGTAATGATAAAGGGATTATAGATGTGGGAGATAATAAACAAATATGTATATGTATAAGAAAAACGAATTTCAGTAATTTGCTCTTGTTATTTCTGAGTGTAATCAATCCTGATATGATGTCTCGAAATTTATCTGGAAGCTTACTTTGAATTCTGACAGTCATATAGAGACATTCTTGAGTGCCTAGTTATTCTTTTTTCTTATATTCAGCGGCCGCCATAGTTTGAAGTTATTAATTTTCCGTTATTGAATCAAAATAATTTTTCCATTCAATGGGCAAGTGACTCTTATCTGCAAACACTTTGGTAAAATCTTGCCAAAAATTACCAGGATTATATGGCGGTGGAGCTTCTTGCATTTCTTAAATTTAATTAATTAATGATTTAATAATTATTTTCTATTAAGATCTGTTTAATGTAACATTTAATCAAAAATGGCTGTTCTAATAAATAGTGTATCGGAAAGAGTAAAACTATTGTAAAACAGGAAGCAATTTTCCGTCATAACAACGATATTATTTATATAGTTTGGTGCAGTTAAAATTTATTTCATTTCTGTTGTTACAAAATTAACATTAAGAAGAATATAAAAAAAATGGGCCAAGTGCGAGTCAGACTCGTACACGGAGTACCAAAAAATATACCGCGTCTTTATCAGAAACTTATAAAATATCTCTCTCTAAATTTCAGTTCAATAGTCCAAAAAATAAAAAAGTTTTTCGAATAAGAACCTGAAAAAGAACCAAAAAAAGGTGGGTTTGTATGGGAGGTATCCCTCCTAGGTGGGCGATTGGGCTAATTCCAACAGATGTGTAGCGTCTATGTCAAGAACTTATAGTGTTTAAATTTCAGTTCGGTAACATAAAAAAAAAAAAAAAAACAATTTTTCTTATAAGAACCAGAATTTGAATAGGGGTTTGAATCGGAGGTACCCGCCCTAGTGGTCCCATTGGGCTGGTTTCGATAAATGAACTGTGCCTGTATTGGAAATTGAATTGAATTGGTGTCCAAGGTTCAGTTCGACAGGATAAAAAACAAAAAAGGTTTTCTAATAAAAACATGAATTCAAATGGGTGGTTTGTATGGAAAGTACCCCCATTTGGGGTGGTTCCGACAAATGTACTGCGTATGGTAAAAAGAAAGGTTCGTGCAAAATTTCAGCTCTCTAGCTCAAATCTGAGGGACTAGTTTGCATATGCCTCTCCAGTGGTTTTGGTCGCGAAAAAAGACGGATCAAAAAGGTTATGTTGTGACTACCGAAGAATTAACCTCAAAATTAGGAAGGACAATTTCCCCATAGCACTTATTGATGATGTGTTAGAAGGGTTTACAAAGATCAAAGGTGTTCACGACAATATGAGTTCATACACGTCCCATTCGGTATATCGATCTCCCCTACGGTTTTCTGTCGTTATATCATTGTGTCGTTGTGTTAAGAGAGCTTATGCGTACAAGGAAGATCATTGTCTACATGGATGACCTAATCATTCCCACCAAAGACGACAAACAAGGAATTGAGAATTTTAAAGAGTTTTTAAAAGTGGCAGCTAAGGCAGGGTTTCATATCAAATGGGAGAAGGTAAATTTTTGTAGAAAAAAGTTAGATTCCTGGGTTATGATATTCGATATCGATGGCAGTATTTTACCAACATGAGACAAAATCGAAGCAGTTATTAATTTTCCAGTGCCAAGAAACAAGAAAGCGTTACAAAGTTTTCGTGGGGCTAACATCATACTTACGACGTTTTATTAAGAACTATGAAGCGAAACCGCTGACAGATTTGTTGCGAAAAGAAAACAAAGCATTAGAAAACAAGAATATTGAGTTATGCGAACAGTGTCGGATAGCTTTTGAATTTTTAAAACAATTGATAGTAACGGCACAGGTCTTAAAACTGTGTAATCCTAATGCGATAACAGAAGTCCACACAGCCATCACACCATCGTTTCGGAGGTGTTCTGATGCAAAAAGATCCAGAAGATCAACTTTTTCACACAGTTGAGTTTTGGAGCAGCAAAACTAAACCTTGTGGAGAAAAGTATAGTTCCTATGAATTAGAAGTACTGGCAGTAGTAAAAGCAGTTAAGAAGTGGCGAGTATATCTGTTGGGCGTAAAATTTAAAATAATAACTGACTGTAACGCATTTGCTTTGACGTTTAAAAAAGACGACGTGTCGCCTAGGGTCGCAAGATGAGTCATGTTCCGACAAGAAATCGACTACATATTAAAATATAGATCGGGATTTTAAATAAAACATGTGGATGCATTGAATCGTTTATCTTGTTTCCTTATCGAAAACTCAGCAAAGTATCGTTTAAGGGAAGAATAAGATAAGGATAAGTGGGTGAAAGCCATCAAAAAAGTATTAGCAAAAACAGATGTATAGGTACGAGGATTATTATACAAACAATGAAATTCTGTACAAAGGTGCAAACAGAGAGCTGCTGGTAATTCTGGAGACAATGGAAGAAGATGTTATAACCAGGACTCATCGTGAAGGACACTTTGGAGTGAAAAAGACCAGGGAACTGCTGCAAAAATGCTATTTCATACATGACGTACAAAAGAAGGTAAAAAAAGTGCTTGAAAGCTGCGTGGAATGTTTAATCACAGAGGCTAAAAAAGAAAACGTTCATTGACACCAATCGACAAAGCACAACAGCCACTAGGGGCATATCATTTAGATCACGGAGACCAGGAAGAAATATAATCATATTTTAGTAGTGGTCGATGGATTTTCAAAATTCATGTGGTTGTACCCAATGAAATCCACTGGAACAGAAGAAGTCATCGAGAGACTCAAGAATCAAGCAATGATATTCGGAAATCCCAAAGGAATAGTTACAGAGAGAGCAAGCAAATTTAAAGATTATTACGAAAAGGTAGTCATACAACTGTTGCACATAACGACGGGAATGCCCAGAGGAAAAAGCCTGGTAGAACGCATCGACAGAATAGACATCCCGATGCTCAGTAAACCAGATAGTTGGAAATATACCCATTCACGATACACACTGGACTGAACATAAATATAAAAGACGATGACATAAGGAAGTTGTGAGAAGATGTGGAAATAGATGTTTTAAATTAAGATAGAGAAAAAGTGAGGAAATTTTCACAAGAGAACATTGCAAAAATACAGCAGGAAAATAAAAAGACTTTTAACAGGAATAGAATAAAAATGGGCCAAGTGTGAGACAGACTTGTACACGGAGGGTTCCGTACCAGATTGGGCTTTGTATGGGAGATACTCCGCCTAGTGGTCCGATGTGACTGATTCCAACATATGTATCGCGCCTATATCAGAAACGTATAGTGTCTAAATTTGAGTTCAATAATCTAAAAAACAACAAAGTTTTTTTTGATAAGAACCTGAATTTTAATGGTGGGTTTGTATGGGAGATACCCTCCCTAGTAATCCGATCAAATTAAAATTTCGACAGCTGATGGTAAGTTTCAGCTAATGAACCAAGCTATATTTATTTACAATATTTTTATTATTCTGACGAATTTCCAGTCGCTGGTTGAGTGCTATTCTTGGTTGGATTTGCGTAATTTCCATTATGGGCTCTTTGGCATATACAAACACATAAAAAGGGCACATTCTTTGAGGTAAAAAATATATACCTTATAAGTTGTATAAGTATTTGTATTCAATTATAACTTTTACTTATTATAGTCCATGTGCTCATCATTTCAGCCTAATGAAAAATGGGGTCCTGCAAATCCCGAAATGAAGCGCAATTGGTTACTTTACAAGGAGCATTTGAGTTTGGAGCGAGCAGAACGAAATCAAAGTAACAAATTAGGTTTCTTTTGGCAGAAAATGTATAATATATCTTCTAGTATATAAAAATCAATATTTGTTTGTTTGTTCGTTGCTTATCCAATATCTTGAAAACGGTTTGAAAGATTTGGCTGATTTTTTTTTCTTTTTTTTGTTGTCAATATTAAATAAATTTTATATACAAAGTAATTATTTATTAAAAATATAAAATAATATATATATAAGTCTAAAAGTAACAATTTTTTAGGAAGAGTTATATCATTTCTATATTGGATTTGAAAACTGTGATAAAGGATTATAACAGATTGGTTTTAGGAAAGAGGACATTTCTGATACCTTTAAGATAGGCGACAAGACGGGCGTGAACTGATCAAGAATGTGTATACTTTATGTGGTCTCCGAACTCTCCTTCTGTTTGTTACAAACTTCATGACAAAGTTATTATACAATTCACTACGTGAAAAGTATACCAAATGATTTAAGCAATAAACTTGCATATACATATATTGTATGTATGAGTGTTTTGAATGATCATGATTCTTAAGAAAATAGGAATACTTCTTACTTTTTGGCTTTGTTGTAATGTATCTAGGATTGGTTATTATGGTGAGCACAAGCAAGTCTTGAAAATTAAAATACTGCTATATAAAACGAAAGAAGCCTATCTGGTCATATGGCATGTAGTTATGGGGAACAGCCAGCAATTCCAATGTAGAGATACTGCAGAGATTCCAACTAAATACTTTGAGAATGATATGTAATGTCCCATGGTTTGTTATTAATAATTGCATCTATACCATAAAGACCAGAATATTTCGAAAATAAAACAGGAAATAAGAAAAGTCAGTACTAAATATTTAAAAAAATTAGAAAACCATACCAATAACATAGCTACTTATAAACCTGTTATTAGTTAGGAAGTACGTAGAATAAAAAGGTCTTTCTTCCCTAATATACAATATTTTATGTTTTGAATTTAAGTCAAGAAATATTTTAAAGGTAGCATTGAAAATAATAATTAGTTGAATTTTATAAATATTATTATTGTTAAGTATCTTTTTTTGATAACGATAGGCAGCAAAGTACAAGATGTAAGAAACCTTGTGACTTGACATGACCGGACGTACAGATCTAAACACTAGTTACTTGAAATACGCAAAGGTAATTCCTTTTTCTATTAATTACTAATTTAATGACTCTATATACCGTCTCTGAATGTTTACAGACTCGTACTCTGGTTCAAAATCGATCGTTACTGACTTGTATGTCGAGAAGGTCGGACGCTGTTTGTATTTTCTTTCACATCTTATTATTTTCTAACATCGCTGAGCTCTGGCATTTTAAGGGTTAAGCAATTGGATTTGTCTTGCTACACTGATTCTCTAGGTTTTCATCAAACAGTCAAGAAATACGTTAAAATGTACATTAGTTAAGATTATTTAATGACCAAAAATTAAATAATAATTTTTATTAGAAATACTCGTACATGTATAACCACATATTGAATTAGAAAAGTCTATACGGAGAATTTTGAACCCACCCATTTGTTAAGCTTTACTAAGCATTAGCACCATTTTGATTTGCACCGTCGTCATCGTCATCGTCATCGTCATCGGTGTTGTTATCGTTGACATCTTTCACATCAAAATCCTTGCTTCCATTCTTATTTTTTTTCAAACTTTGAAGAATTAATTCTTCTAGCACAGACTCCAAGTTGAGCACTTCGTTGGAATCGGATGAGCTGATGGTCAGTGCTTTATTTTCGTTAAAGGGGTATTTATCCAGTGCTGCCGACTCCTTACCACCCGCAGTGTGCTTTTTGTAATCATAGTTTTTCTCTCGTTTCACTTGATTTAGATTTTTTTGTCGATTCATATTCTTTATGTTGTTTCTCATAGTATGAAAGAAAAGTAACTTCACGGAGCTCTTCGGTTGACTCACCAAGTCTATTACATCGTGTTCTTCAGTTGTTTTTCTTGATTTAGATTTTTTTTCTTGATTCATCTTCTTTATGTTGTTTCTCATAGTATGAAAGAAAAGTAACTTCACGGAGCTCTTCGGTTGACTTACCAAGTCTATTACATCGTGTTCCTCAGTTGGTTTTCTTGATTCAGATTTTTTTTTTCGATTAATCGTCGTTATGTTGTTTCTCATAAAAAGTAATTTCATGGAGCTCTTCGGCTGACACACCTTGTGTATTACATCATGTTTCGGGCTCTGCGTGGGTTCCCAGTCTGCCATCGCTTCAATTATCTTATTATTATTCGTCAATGGAATGAAGAGGTGATTACTGCGGGGTTTCTCGTGGTTATTTATTTGTTTTTTTTTTTGTAATTTTAATTTTCCTTATACTGAAAATTTTGTAGTAATATTTGATCGAAAGAGAAAACTCAACTAGAGTAGATTAATTTTAATTTAAATTTATTCACATAGGAAAAAGTTCGCCTACTTTTTTAGTACGAAATCAGATCATTCAGTTCCGGTTCCAAAGGGTACCAAACGGAACCCTATTACTAAGACTTCGTTGTTCGTCCGACCGTGCATCGGTCCTCGAGTCATATCTTATGAACCGTAATATCTAGAGTGTTTAAATTTCCACAGAATGTGTCGTTCTATCCAGGCAACAGCAACAAATACTAAAACTAAAATATTTTCGAAAAGTTGAAGGGGTCCCCATACAAGAAACATTTTTATTTGGATGGGAGCTGTATAATCCAGTAACCCAACGATCTTCAAATTTGTTTGGTTGTTGGTAGTTAATTATAAACTTAAAGTGTCGAAATTTCAGTTTATTTGGATCAGTAGGGAGGGTACCTCCCATACACAAGTCACCATTAAAATTCAGGTTCTTATTGAAAAACCTTTTTTCTTTTTGGGCTATTGAACTAGAATTTTTAACATAGGCGTGATCCATTTGTTGGAATCAGTCACGTCGGACCACTAAGGGAAGTACCTCCCATATAAACCCCAATCTGGTACGGAACTCTCTAACTCGCACTTTGGCGATTTTTTCTATTATTTACAAACTTATTGACTATATATACCGATTCTAAATGTACAGAGACTCGTACTTCTGGTTCAAAATCGGTCGTTACTGACTTGAATGTCGAGAAGGTCGGGCGCTGTTTGTATTTTCTCTCACATCTTATTATTTTCTAACATCGCTCAGCTGTGGCATTTTAAGGAACCTTTCGAAGGGTTCACCCAATGGATTTGCCTTGTTATACTGATTCTCTAGGATTTCATCAAACAGGCAAGATATACGTTACAATGTACATTAGTTAAGATTATTTATTGACCAAAACTTAACTAATAATGTAAATTATGAATCACATATTGAATTAGAAAAGTCCATGCGGGGAATTTTGAACCCGCCCATTTGTTAAGCGTTACCAAGCATTAGCACCATTTTCACCGTCGTCATCGTTATCGGTGTTGTTATCGTTGACATCTTTCACATCAAAATCCTTGCTTCCATCCGTGTTTGTTTTCAACGCTTGACGAATTGATTCTTGTAGCACAGACATTAGGTTGGTCATTTCGCTGGTATCGTGTGAGCTAATGGTCAGCGGTTCATTTTCGTTAAAGGGATATTTATCCAGTTCTACCGACTCTTGACCACCCACAGTGCGCTTTTTGTTATCATAGTTTTTCTCTTGTTTTTCTTGATTTAGATTTTGTTCTTGATTCATCTTCTTTATGTTGTTTCTCATAGTATCAATGAAAAGCAATTTCAGAGAGGTCTCCGGCTGACACACCATGTCTATTACATCGTCTTTCTGCTTCTCCGTCTCCCAGTCTGCCATCGCTTCAATTATCTCTTTCGTCAATGGAATGAGGTTTTGAGTATTGCGGGGTTTCTCGTGGCTCATTTTTTCAATTTCAATTTTCCTTATACAGAAAATTTTGTAGTATAATTTTGAATTTTATTTCACAAGGTTTTCTAAACATTTGATTGAAAGAGAAAACTAAGCTTGAATAGATTAATTTTATTTTAATTTTATTCACATAAAAATATGTATATGATATGTATATTGGGTTGAGAAAAAAGTTCGCCTCTTTTTTAGTACGAAATTAAATAATTTTTTAAATACTGAATATTAAAATTAAATTTTATTGAATTATGTATTGTTTAACTCCATTTTCCAATCAGTGTAAAATTTCTGGGGTTCTGGTTGTCCTGGGTCGAAAATTGTTTGCTGGTAGTTTGGATTATTTAAATGATTCACTTCTTGCAGTCAGTCCTGAAGACCTGAAAGAAATGTTTTAATAACCAGTAAACCTATTTATATAAGCATATGTTAAGACTAAAACTCATTTCATTCCTGATGATTTGCTCAACATGTTCACAAATTGAACCTATTGGATAAATATTTAATGCAAAGAGAACTTCACAAATCAATATTTAATAATAATAAATGGAGTACTATGTCATGTTTATGAAAAAGATGAGCGTGAAAGACATGCAGGCCTTGGTTGGTTTAGTTAACATTATGCCTTGTCAACTAATGTTTTCTCTCAATCATATGTACTTATATAGTATGTATGTACGATCTATATATGTACGACCCCTTTGCGTGAAATTATCGTATGTGCCATTTTTTCATTGACTTTTATATGAAAACTGATAAAGTTTTATACCGACAATCACTACAGGTAGGGAGATATTACAGATTTAATTGTAATTTAAACTCTATGTCTCATATAGCGGAGAATCAGTTCATAAAAAATTGACGAAGGGTTAAGGGTTAACCGATGAACAGAAAATATGATTGTGTTTATTACACTAGGGTCTCCATATATAATTGTGTAATAAACAGAGTTGTCTTCAAACATGGTTTAATGGGTAACAGAGAAACATCAATGGAATAGTCTTAATCGTATTCATAGGTGAAGGATAAAAGAAATATGCTTAGTAAATGTGAAACTAAAAACTGCAGCACTCTCGGTAAAACGGAACGAACGTAGTAGCTGCTTCAGATACTTTAACATGGTCACTCAACACAAACATATTCACGAACACACTATACCATATACACAGTTTCACATACATATGTGTGCTGTAATACACTCACACACACACATTGATGCTAGATAATAATTTCCGTTTATTCCGGCTCTTGATGCTGAGGCTGATTGTGGTTGCCTCTTCTCCTCATCTTCACCTCAACTGACTCTTTCTTTTTCAATCTTTTGTTGCCATTCTACGGCAATGCGGCGCATTCTAAGCTTCTCTAACTGCAGCTATAGTTTCAGTTTCAACTGGTCGACCGATTATATACAAACGAGACGAGGATAATGAATTTTCATTTGTCATTTTTTATCTGCAGAAAACGAAGGTTTAACGTAATTGAAGAAAAAAGCAAAAATAAAAATTTGTAACAATAAAAAAAGTTGAAAAAGAAATTGTTTTTGCATTATAATCGTAGGCATTGTATATATATATATATAGTGTGTGTGTGTGTGTGTGTGTAAGTGTGTATGTGAAGGTCATATCTACGAGTATGTTCCATGGGAGACCAAAAGTAACAAGAATATACTTTTCAATGTCATTAGCACGTGCAATGCAAGGCGATGGTAGATAGAAGAAAAAAATGTTGCTTACGCTTGAGCGCATTTTATTCTCATCTGCTTTTTCTTTCATTTCACACAATTTTCTTTCATGAAATGTCAAATTTAAAAATTTCTTTCAATAAAATATATGCAAAATTACTGAAAATTTAATATAGACAAATTATGAATCAGTAAGCATGAGATAGTTTTTAAAAGTCTATTACTTTCAACTAACCTGCAAATATCATCTCCATCATCATCACCACCATCACCATCATCATCATCATCATCATCATATTCAGCATTTATTTACAATCAAGAAATATAATTTGTAAAAGAAATAGTATTGATTGATAATGGCGATGACATTCCGAATTATTTGGGCACGTTTACGTAAATCACATCTTTTGCGACAACTTGCTGCCGCTGGTGGACGCATGGTCTACTATTGCATATGTCAAAAATCCTATATGCTAATGTTACTTGTAAATCATGCCAATCATCATTACCAACGACATCGTCATCATTATCATTATCATCGCCAACAAAAGGAGCAAAAACAAAAACTTGAAGAAGCGGATGTTGTCAAAAAAGGTTGGGATAGGTCATTGTCATTATCATCATCAAATATCACACAGGAAACATCGAAAACTAAGAAAATTGATTTGTCTTTGCCAAGCGGTTTGAGATCATCAATAACAAGAAGCAACAACAATCAGGAACACCAACATCAACATTTACGAAATATCATACCCACCAAAATGTACAATACCATCGAGTTTATCTATTTACCAGGATATGGTCCAATATTTTTCTAAATTTCGCAGTGAAACATATAATCACAGGCAACGAAATAAAATAATAACATATTAAACAAAACAAAAAAAAAAAAAAAAAAATACATCCTTTGTTGTTTCTTCTGAAATTCACTTTATTTTAGTTTTATTAAGTTTAGTCACATTCCATGGTTCACTCTTTCTCTTAATGTTTCAATGCATTTCCAGCTTTTCCAGTTTTTACAAACATAAGCATTTCTCCTTGAAATTCTTACTTATACAGCATACTTTTGCTGATGGTGCTTAACTCAGCTCATCCAGAGTATCGTGTTGTGTTGTGTTGTGGTGTCGTGCTAAGGTTATATAATTTTTACACTCTATGCCATTGTATAATAATTCACAAAGCAGTAGAGAAACAAAACAAAACAAAAACAAGAAATAACAACTAAAGAAAAATTAAGAAAAATCGGCCAAGTGCGAGTCAGACTCGTACACGGAGGGTTCCGTACCAGATTGGGGTTTGATAAGGTACTCCCCCTGGGTTCCATCTGATTCCACAAATGTACCGCGCTTAATTAAAACTATTGTGTCTCCATTTCAGTTCGATACAAACAAAAAAGTTTTTCTAATAAGATCGTGAATTTTATTGGTCCGATTAAACTGAAATTTCGAACTTGTTCTGACAACACAATGTCAAAAATCTAAATATAAAATAAAGTTGGACAGCTAAACGTCCTGTATGTACAAGTGCTATTGTTTACAGTAGAGTTAAGAAAAATCCAAAAATGGAAATTTCAAGAAAGTTTTGTTGGATAACTTTCTAGAACTAAGTACCGGAGTTTTACGTGCCGCCTGAGCTCAAGAACACGGTGCCAGCATGGATTGAACGTCAACTCTGAGATATATCGCAGGTACCAGAGTCATATTAATTTGGATATATCCCCTGGTAGCGAGGCCCACCTTAAATCTCTCTCGGGTCACAGCACCCTGATAACGCAACTCCACGTCGAGTTATCCCGCATTTGGGTATTAAACCTATGACCCCACAAGAGTGGCCGTACCCGCTAGGACAAGTTCCGTGGCCCCGTAGTACCGAAAAGCCTCTGTTAGAATCTGATTGACAGCCAAAAAGTCCATGGGTTGTCATTATGTTTGAGTAGCCAAATATTGGATAACCTGGATCAAAAATTATAAATGCAGAATATGAGTTCTATACATAAAGATATAAAGTCTTTCCGGAGGGGACGACGTGAGATAATCAACGAATGTCGCCAAAATCGGTTGTTGTGCCACATAAACCTGCAACGTAGATCCCCATGGACATATCAGATATAGGCATCATTCCAGCAGTTCAATTGCATTCGAATACTCGTGACAGGTGAAGAAACATGGAATCTGGAAACAAAACAGCAATCGACCGTGTGGGTGCGGAAATGCAACAAACGTTGTTCGCCTGTCTTTTTCGGACATTCATGAGTGGCTTACAAACCCCAATTAAAATTCAGTTTATAAAACTGAATCTTGACTAATGATAGAAAGACGTTATAAGTTTTTATAGGCTATACATTTGTTGGAATAGCCAAATCAGACTGTTAGGTGGTACCTCCGATAAAACATTAATCGTTTTATTATAGAATTTTTTTGCACTATTGAACTGAAATAAAAAAAAAAAAAGCGTGTGCCACGTCATGACAGAGTGAAACAGATAGAGACTCAGTCTGTCGTCTGCGTCTGTTTATTGCTATTGGAAATGCGCTCTAATTGTTGCTTGCGTTTACGTTTGCCGTCTGTCCCCTTTTTCACGTAAATTAAATCATGAACGAGCTTCTATGAGTGTTTCAAGATGTTTGCTGCATGTTGTTGTTATTTATACACACAATGCATGTTGTTGTTGTGGAAATGTAATATCTTTTTTGAGACTTTTCCGGTGCATTTAAACATTGTATTATTTGTTGGGTATATGGCAATAGAATACATTTGTGAAAATTTCAAGTCTACTAGTGCGATTCATGGGATACACAGCCACCAAATTCGCGACGATTTGTATTTTTCACTAATTTTTAGAATAAATTTTTGGCCAACGCCTCTAAGAAGATCACTCCAAAAAATTAAAAATTGCTCAAGGTATGTTCAATAAATTGTTAATATAATACATATTTTTTCGTAGTTGTGTTTTATTGTCCAATGTTTTTTTATGTGTATTTTTAAGCTCAAAACTGAAAATATTGTGTTTGTGTTCTGTAGAGTATTATTTTTATATAGTCAAAGGTATCAGCAAAGTTAAGTTGAAAGGTTATTAATAAAACCATGGAGAATCAGAGGTTGTTAATCTTTTTTGGCCGTTTGGCCCCTTTTGTTAAAAATTACGTTTTTCAATTCAATATGAAGTTTAATCTAGCGATAATCACAAAGCAAACGCCGTGAAATCTTATTTAGTATTGTTGGAAACATTAAACGTATTTACAATATAATTAATTTAATTTCAAAGGGTGTCAAGCAGTTCGTTATTTTGTAAAATGCAATCCAATGTTGGAGAGATTCATAAAAACTCACACAGTGGCTTGAAGCCAACACACAAGTTAAAATAAAACAAATTTGTTCGTTCCGTGGATATATACTAAAATTGGAACGATACAGAGAAGATTAGCATAATAATAAAATATAATGAAATGCTTACTGCACATAAACGAATTATGTATTACAACTATAATAAATATGAATTTAGGAAATCAAAAAAAACCATATATTTCGCAAGCATTGTCTTAACTAGGGTTTTAACGGAACTCCACTTCCGCCTCCACAACTGCGGAACATCTGCAAGAAAGCGTACCTCCGCATCAGCCTCCGCATATTTTTAACGGAGTTTTACATTTTTTCATTGCATGCGCCGCCACCAAATTGCTCACTAAACAAAAGACAAAGAAAAACGTTGGCAGAGCGGGCCAAAATCATTTCTGTTTGAGCCGCATTCGGACTTGTGGATCTATTAAGTGGGTGGATACAACTAAGTTGAACCTCGAAGTCATATTGGGCTAATAGAAGGATGTTGTTATCACCGAGATGTGAAATTATTTTGATTTTGATTAAGCATTTTTGAGAAACCAAACAGCAAGTCTATGAGAGTTTGGTGGCATTTCGGGTTTAGGAATAGCTATTATTTTACCTAGTTTCCATGTGCGTTGAAAATGCTTAATGGTGACATAATCGTTAAAGATTCGCATTTAAACTGCATACATTGGGTGCAGAATAAAAATTTGTATGAATGCATTCCTACTGGTATTTTTGAGTGTGTTTATGAGAGGACAAAATGGCATATGAATGAACTCATGCAGACTTCTAGTATAAGATAAGCAGATCCCGGAGTTTTCCTATTCTTTACAATACGAACAACGAAGGTCGATCAAAAAAGGTCCAAGAAATGTTGCTCGTTCCTCGACAATTTATTTTTAAGTATCGCTCATCACTCATATGCTATGGAAGTCTTAATAATATTGATTTCATGCTTTTATTTTTATTGTCAATTCAAGCAAAAAACTTTTGCGTATTTAAAAAAATGGAAAAACGTGAATTACATGATTAATTTTTTCTTTTCTTTGGTTAAAAAAAACCATCACCGAAACCAAGAAAAGGCTTGATAAATAATATGGGGACTGTGCAAATTCAATTTCAATGGATAATAAGAAGTTTACTGAATTCTTTGTAGTCATACCAGCAAACGTTCAGTTCGCCGAAAAGCGGTTGTCACTCCAGAAATCGTTGATTAAATCCATGGAATGATATTGGACGATCGGAAGTTGAAAAAGCGTGTGGTGGCTGAGACTGTAGGTATCTCAACTCAGTGGGCATATCATATTTTACAGGAATATTTTGCACATGAAAAAGTTATTCGCCCAATGACTATGGCTATCGCTCATACTCGGCCATAAGCGCAACTGCGTGGACATTTCAAAAGAGTATGCGGCGATGTTCAACCACAATCACGTGTGTAGTCATCATGAAAAAAAAAAAAAAAAACCATAAATTAAACTATGAACTGCTACATATTTTTCAAATTGAGCTCTTCATGTTTTCAAACCTGAAGAAATGACTCGGCTTTAAGAGATTTGGGTCCAATAAAGAAGACATTGCTGATACAAACGCCTATGTTGAGGACCTTGAGAAAACCTAAGTATTATTTGGAAAGGATACACAAATTGAAAAAATTCAGGACTAATTGTATCGAGCTAGGAAGATATTAAATTGAAAAAGAAAGAACATTATCTTCGACTATGCCGAAGATGAAATACTCTTCACGGGATGCATTGAATGTAGTATTCAAATGGGTGGTTTGTATGGGAGGTACACGCCTTGTGGTCTGATTGGGCTGGTTCCGACAAATGTGTTCACCTTTCTTGGAAACTGATAGTGTCCATGTTTCAGTTCGATAGGACAAGAATCAAAAAAGTTTTTTTAATAAGAACATGAATTTAAATGGGTGGTTTGTATGGGAGGTACCCCTCCTAGTGGTCCAATTCGGGTGGTTCCGACAAATGTACTGCGTATGGTAAAAAGAAAGGTTCGTGCAAAATTTCAGCTCTCTAGCTTAAAAACTGAGAGACTAGTTTGCATACATACAGACGGACATGACTTAATCAATTCGTCTAATCGAGTTGATCAAGAATATGTATACTTTAGGTGGTCTTTTAGTCTCCTTCTGCCTATTACGAACTTCATGACAAACTTATAATACTATTCACTTGTGAAGAGTATAAAAATAAAGAGCAAATTACGAAAGAAAAAATTTTTTTTTGTTTTCTAAGGACTTATTGAACGAACCTCGTATGTTATAAATTTCTGCAAGAAACAATGAAGTTTGAATATTGCTGAGTTCGTTGAGTGATGCGTTCACTAATCCTCCAGTGCACACTGGATCAATTTTCTGGCATAAATTCGAAACGAAACAATAGCTGAAGACTCTCTAAGATCATATAATTTGCCGCATTATCAAACAGTTTCAGAAATAACAATCCAATCCATGAGTTATGGATTCGATCGTTCGACTTGTCAAAGACTTTGTCCGAGATGACAGTAAATTTAATGGATGATTTTGGAAAAACGTAAAGTAAGGAGCATATTAAAAACATTACAATATTAAAAATATGAATTATGCTTTCAAAGAGCCGTGTTCCTCGGATCTTCTTTTACCCAGCTTATTTTTTAATAAAACATCAGATCAAAGCAAAAACAATTGTGCAAGTGAAATTTCGAATTTATACCAAAAAATCGGCAACCTGATATCAGAAAATGATTCCATTAAATTTAGATTTCGCTCTAATACGAACAATTCGCTTCAAAGATTAGTTTTTTAACCTGAAATTTGCTGCAGGTCAAGCTAATAAATAATGTCCTCTTGTGAGAACAAAGTGAATATCTTATTTTCTTCATAGATACATTATACGATCCCAACTGATCTAATTATCATCTCATTGATAAACTCATTAGCATCGGTTTACCCATGTACCTTATCTACACCATAAGCAGCTTTTTATCTGATAGATATTTTTCTTTGATTTTGGATGGAATCAAATCAAATAAAAAGTTGATAAGCCCTGGTGTTCCTCAAGCTTCAGTTTTAGGTCATATTCTCTATAATATTTATACATACGATGTCCCCACCTTTGATCACTGCAACACTTTAATATTTGCTAATGACACTGCCCTTTATTTTTCTGGCAAAGACTATTGCGAGGTGAAAAAGATCCTCGAAGAATCTTAACATACTTTCACAACATATTTTCATAAGTGGAAGAAGGAAATCCTGTTATCTGCCAAACTCGAACTTGCAGGTGGTTGGTACCCAATCTGTAGTATGTGGAGATTGTATCAAATATCTCGGATTATATATAGATAACAGACTAACATACAGGTTGCATATCAGCAAGACAATAGATAAAGTCAACAGAACAATTAGAATATTATGTCCTTTCATAAGCAGAAAGTCATTTCTTTCTATAAAAAGTAAACTATTGTTAGTAAAAATGATATTTACTCCAATTATGCTATATGGTTCGGAAGTTTGGGCCGATTGTGCAGCTACTCACCGCCGCAAATAACAAAGAACTCAAAATAAATTATTAAAACTGATTTTTAAGTTAACCTTTTTCTATCCTACCTATCTTCTTCATGTAAAGGCAGGTTATCTGCATGATTGACGCAAAAATCTTTTAATCTACAATAAAAACAATTTTAATATAACAAATCAAATGATGCACCGTTCCAGTGTTCTGTACTATTCGAGGTAATTCAAAATTAGTATCGATCCTTAGTGTTTAGTCTTAGTCATTAAGTTATTTTTTAGAAAAATTATCAAATGTAAGGTTTTTCCCATTTTCCTTATAATCTAAAAATGTTTCTTTTTTGTAAAAACATTGTAAATTATAATCTCTTTTTTCTTTTCTTAGTAGTAAAGTTATTAACATAGCTAAAACTCTAAAAAATTTTTTTACTGTATGTATACTTAAATATGGATTCATGGGTTAAATAAATAAATAAATAAATAATTATTTAACTATAGTTTAGATGTTCCATAAGAGGAGAGCGACGATTGCATATTTTGATTGGATGATGGAAAGGTAAAGTGGAAATTCCTTTTATGTTTTACTTCTATTGTTTTTGTTTTTGCACAATTATTCTGGTGATTCGTATTACCACCCTCCGCTATCCATCTTATCTTAATTTGAAATATGAAAATTTTCTTGAACCACAAAGACAACTACAACAGTTTATTATTTACATATGCATGTCAGCAAGTGAAGAGTTTTGCTTCCTGTAAGTTAATCAGTAACAAGAACCAAGGTCAAGTGGCAAAGACCAAAGGCCAAGGACATGTGCCTCCGTTTTGTTGTTATGCATGTAAATTAGCGAGAAAGAAAAAAAAAATTTAATTTAATATTTATACAGATAATCAAAATTAAAATGGTTCGCTGTTTGCATATGGTATTCTCACAATTTTAATTTCGGTTTTGGTTTCCTTTTGTTTGTTTTTGTCACCGCCTGGTTTTGGCTGTCTTTTTTGATGTTGTGCCTTGCCTTGCCTTGTCTTGTCTGCTTGAGACGCCGCATGTGGCTTGTCAAAAACTTTTCTAATTATAATCACTCAGTTATGTTCTCTTGATAAATGACAATTACATTGGCTCAAAAGACTAAACATGCGCGCTGCCATCAAAGAACACCACATTACCAAATACCATATACAACGCGGGAGAACATTTCCCATAGCATAATTTACGGCGATATGTTAATTGAAATTGCATGTGTATTTATGTATGTTTTTATCTATGTATTAAAGTGAACTTATGTGGGTGCATCTAAGTGAGTGGGGGCGGCAGAGTTTTCTAAACTGTTTTCCGTTGGATAATTCCGATTGATTCGCAAAAAAGGAGGATATTTTTTTTTATTAAACATGGTAAATGTATAACTGCGAGTGTTGCGCATTGAAATTCAATTCAATTGCAACAGTGCTCAGTTGTAGAAAAAGTTTAAGAAACTGTGAAATAGACTTTTAAATGGTAAAAATTGGCTTTTGATTCTAGATTACGTATACGACAGATGAAGATGAAGTCGGACTAGGTGACTGCTGGCTGGCTGCTTGGTTGGCTTATCTTAAAGAGCTTGCGGCTAAAAAAAAAAAATTGTATGTTTTCTAACAAATAGCAGTCACAGGATACACGATACATGAGCATGATGCAATGAAATGATCAATTTTGGTGGCATATCACAAGGCGCACATAGCCTTTTTGTTCAATTGCATACTTACTCTATCTCCCCCCCTCTGTCTCTATCCCTCATCGCATAAAATGTCATCATGATTTTATTGCATCATTGCATAATTGAACTTTTAAATACAAAAGCTTTTTTCATAGAACTTTTTAACTCCTAGAAACTTTCCGCCCCAATGGAAAAACTCAATTATCATTTTGGCCCCAATACGATACCAGGGACAGCTAAGACAAGTGCTTCTTAAACTCTTTTATATACTAAACAATCATTTTAGAATCATTAGAGAGTGGTTATCTAATTGTTGGATAAAATACAAAGATCAGAAATGCGTTAATAGAGCAATTATTTCTCAAAACTAAGATGTAACTTATAGAGTGTTTAGAGTGTAAAAAATGTTTACAGCGCTTATTTTGTGGTATAATCATCTCTTTTTTGTTTTTGTTATTCATACACTTGGAACGTGTGCGCACGTTGCGCTAAGTTGAAACGTCAAATTTGTGTAAAATTCATGATTCCAAAAAATTTGCAAATAGTTCTTGCAGTTAGTTATCTTTTTCATTCTTACTACGTGTTTCATTAAAATTTTAACCAAAAGTTTACAATTTTAAATTTATTATGTTGACGCGCAACAAAAACTGTAACTGTAAAACTTCACAAATGCTGGCAAAAAATGCAATAGCCCTGAGACATCAGTTACAGCTCCGATGATGAAAAAGTTGATGATATAATCATATTTTTCATCACATTTTTTTGCCTAGAAACAACCCCTAAATTGTGGCATTTTTCGTGTGGTTGTTGTAGGATCGCCTTTTTTATCTGATCACCAATGTAATCTAGTTGTAAGCACTGTAAATACACTATAAGTTTCCATTCATTTAGCTTCAGATGTGTTCTAAGATTTGAGTATAAGAAATTAGTATATAAGTATAATACCATTATAACACCAAGTATTGTGATAAGTGATCTAAAGAAGTCAATCCTTAGAACAATCACAGGCGCTTCGTGTTATATGAGAAAGAAGAAATCCACTTACATTTTGTTAAAAATTGTTCTAAACGAAGCGTAGCTAAATTTACTTAACATGATAAGTTTAAGAATAGAAAATAATGTTGAGGTTACAACATCTGCTGATTTTTCCGCGACAATTGCATCAAATCGAAATGGTCGAAGAATGGCTGGAGCAATGGAAAGTACTTAATGGTCAACACACAAATGCCAGTCCAAATAATATTCCACTTGAAGCGGGGAGGCTGTCCCCAGTAATGTTGAACCGTTCCACTATTTTACAAAGCGATACTGTCAAATGCCTTGGAATGCACCTGGACCTGGACAAATGCAGATAAAAATAAGCAAAATGAAGGTTAACTTCGGCCTTTCCAAAGTTATCATAATCTTCACGCACCCTAAGTAAACGTTTTTCCCTACGCTACTCTGATTGAGCATACAGAGTCAATACGCATACAGCATTTCAACACTGACTCCGAAATATTATATTAGTGTTTGGGTTTGAATGGGACTAATGCGATCTAGTAAACTTAGGGCCTTGAAACTTACACAGTTGGTGGAGATGAATTAGCCACTTATAGTGTTCAAGTTCCAGGTTGATAGTACTTCTAGTTTCTAGAACCAGAATTTTTATGGGAGCTACTCGTCTTGTCGAGCTGGTCAAGAATATATATACTATATGGGGTCTTCGATATCTCCTATGTACTATTCACTGCGTGAGGAGTATAATAAAAGGCAGAAAGATGTACTGGCTCCTTGGACCACGGTCTCAATTTAGTCTACAAAACATAGTTCGACTACACTCGCACTCTTTTAGGGCAGTTTTCAAACCGGTTTGGACAAATGGACAAATTGCAGCTGAGCCGAACGGCATGTAACTTCAACATTGAGATACAATACTTCAAATGTATCTGTCTATGACGCTACGTACAATAGCAAATGATCTTTGTTATGTGAGCAATTTCCATCTCCACAAAGACCTCAAAGTACCATTTGTTAAGGATAAGATAAGAAAAATTCCAGAAAGGAACATCTATAAATTGCATAACCATACCAACAATTTAGCAATAAGTCTGCTAGAAAATAACATGGATGTTAGGCGCCTGAAAAGGTGTCATATGTAAGATCTCATCATCATCTTATAGGTTAGATTAGAATTTACGTTATTTGTCTAGTTTTATATTAGTTGACCTCGCTGGAGCCTCAACAATCCTATGATGTAAAGTGTTGTTATCAAAATTTACTACTTAGTGGGAAGAGCAAATTATTCTATAGCATGTAAAAGTTATAACTTTATAGTACAATAGTAAATCCTAAATAATTATATTACAATGAAAACTATGTAAAGATTTATAAGATTTATATATAGACAAAAAAAAAATACCAAATGCATTGTATGGCTATATTTTATGTGATGCAAATCACAATAAATGGCATAAAAAGCATAATACAATACAATATAAAGCCAATGAATGAAATGCATTACGTCCCTAACACCCATGAGAAATTCATTCATATTCTTGCAAGCATCTTTTCTTTCATGCCTTCAGTGGTTTCTCACTTAAGTAAATCGAAAATATGTTGAATAACTTCAACTAACATCTGCAAAATGCTGCAAGTTATTTTGGCTTTGGCGCAAGTTTAAAGTAAAGCCAAACTAGCAGTCAGTCCAAAGAAATGCCAGCTAAGTCTAAGCACAATAAAACTATTGTCGTAGGAGGATAATAATAGCACTAGGAATAGAAATACTGATAGCATAGAGATAGCATGATGGGATATGCCACCAAGTGACAATGAAGACATCTTGGCATAAAAACTATTCCACAATACAACATAAGCTGCTTGGCATGAGACACAAAACCGCAACAGCAACAGTTCAACCAGCAACAAGGACAACAATGCAACATAACACATGGAGACCAGCATGTATATCCCTCTAGATATATGTATAAATACTACAATAAAAACGTATTTGCAACATTGTAAGACACTTTGTAGCCACACGAATGTACATACCTAAGTATGTATAAGTGTGTTCTACATACGTATACGTAATAATAAGAAAAAGTAGAATAAGAAATCTCGTCGTAATAATGAAAAAGCGCAATGAACGCGAATGCTATGTCGCGCACATTTATGTGTCCTAATGGCTGCTCCAATGTCAACACAACCCCAGTCTAGAACTTCTACAGCACCATCGCCACCAGTCATTTGTTAGTGTTGGTGGTATTACTCAGTTTGAAAATATTGTATGTAATAGTTTTAATGGCTTTCATTGGACAAAGAATATATCTTTATTTTATTAATACAGTGTTTTGTTTATATTTTCAAAGAGATAATATAACTTGGGCTGCTCAGTATTAAGCAGCCAGTAGACATATAATTTTATTTAACAACATTATTTGGATGGATGGCATTGAATGGCACGGCAATAATTTGCCCAAAGCTGGTATGAACTTTTATTACGTGGGTCGCTCAATAAATCTGAGAGATGATGCTCGTAGCATCGATAACATTTTGTTACATCGAAG
Source organism: Amiota minor (assembly GCA_037043295.1). Lineage (NCBI taxonomy): Eukaryota > Metazoa > Arthropoda > Insecta > Diptera > Drosophilidae > Amiota > Amiota minor. Next base: position 49,563 of record JBAMAW010001397.1, read on the forward strand.
CTTTTTTATGCGCGTAAGTTTCTAATTCATTTCCACCAACCAACCATGGTATTGTATTTGCTGCTAGCCCCGATAGAAATACAAATTCTGTGATTTCAACTTTACCTTAGGTGAGTAATGCCGAATGATGACGGATGGTTGGACAGCGTAGCCTTAGTAATAGGGTTTCTTTTGGTACCTTTTGGGAACATCGAAAAATGGTCACCGTAAAACAAGCGCATATTTAGACGAACTTTTGAAATACTACTTTTTGGAAGGCTTAAATAGTTCGGAAAATTTGTAAAAGATTGGAAAAGTGTATAGAGTTAGAAGAAGATTATATTGGACAATAAAAAAAGGAAGAAAATTACGAAAAAGATTTACATTCATACAGAATTCGATGTAGTTCAAAATTAAATTTTCTCTCATCCGTTTTCGCCACTTCGACTGACTACTTTCAATGTCTGAATAGCATCAGACCCAATATTGTACAGTATAGACTACACAGTGTAAACTATTTCTGCACTGTCCAACAAATATCTTTTCTTTTGATTTTTCACAAAAATCGTCAATCTCACTTAATGAATAAATCAAACGATTGTGCAATAATATTTGACATTAGTGGGCGGGCCGCTTTAATCGTTTTAAGGTAACTTATGTTCACATAAATTAGGTTACATACAATAATATATTATTATACTTATATTACATATTTGCATGATTCTTTATTATTAACATTTACATATTTATACTATACCGGAGCGCAGGGAAATATGCAATAAAAAACCCATTTTCATCATCATCATCATCATCGCAGTGAAATTAATCAGAATAAATGATGCGTAAATGTAAAGTTTTCCATTCCTCATTATTTCTAATTAATTTAAATGATTTCATAAAACAATAATATTGATGATAGGACGGGCACTGATGCTTGTTGTCTATTTGAATACTTTTCGTCGTACATATTGTATATACGAGTATATGTCATTAGCATTATCAATTTGTCAACACGTTTGTAACACATTTGTGGGCATATGGCAATTACAATCATCGTTTACAATATAAAAATTGTGCAGAGTCTATCAAATATTTCATATTATAATGTTTCGAATTCAACGCAGCAGTAAACTGAGACGTAATTTCCAAGGATTTTTATGTTGCAAAATTATTTTAAATTGCAATTAATACCACATATTCAAATTGATGTCGTCATATTGTGATAAGTCTTCATAATAATATTGTGGGTATATATTGTATAAGTAGATTCGAAATTTTGCGAACAACATTTACTGAAACAACAACAACTTTATTTGTGGAATAGTCCAATATATAACAAATTGGAAAGTAAGCATCCCAATTTTCGAATTAAAGTATAGTTGCAACTTGGTTTTTAATCTATAGATACACTTCCACTTAACTGAATAGGTTCATTGTTTCTTAAAACCCAACCAACACACAGTGGGTCAAATGAGTGATCTAGCGGAATCATATTAATCAAAAGTAAAAGAGTTATCCGTAATCTGTTTGTTTGAGGATATAAAAAAGCTTTTTTAAAATGATTTTAAGCTATAAGAAAAAAATTATTCAGAATCTGAGCTACCATTGTATAATTCTGTAGACTGCAGGAGATTTTTTGCTTCTGTATTCAGTTCAATATTATTCTTAGAAGAGCTGGAACTAGCTTTGGACGGTAATGAAATTAACGGATCCGAGGAAAAAGAAGTGCATGCAGAAGGTCCTCCATTGTATGGAGTCGTAAAGTTTTACGAGTGTGAAGCAATCGGAAATTTTGGACGTCCTTATTTCTAGCCTTCAGTGCTTCCCGACATCATGCCAATTGGTAGTCCAACATTGCTGATAATATCTAAACCATGAATTAACATATTGTGAATCGAATTCGTCATGTGATATATTCATTCGCAAAAGTTTCTATTGTTTCAAATGCAAATTGCCGATGCGATGTTAAATCTTTTAATGATAATGGCTTTCATTTCTTTAAAAATCTGTTTATGTGGACCCCGAATTTGCCACGCTTTAATAGGGAACCTATATATACTCAAAACAAGCGTGTAGAGTCGATAAGCCATAATCAAACAAGTGTTCATTTACAGGTAGTGTTTTGATGAATGCCAGATTATTCATCATTTTTAGCGTGACAACATGTTTGTGATGATGTTTCCGCAATAGTACTAAAAACTTTTCCAACTATCATTGTTATGTGGAATTGATGATGAACTTAGAACTTATTCAAACTCGTTGGTTCCAAATTTGTTATTTGAGTTCGATTACTCTGTACCTTATTAACATTAACAACTTTTGATGTTTGCTTTTGACAGCTTATTTTATTTGATCTGCAGTAGCGAGTTGAAGAAGGCCGTACATTATGTTGGATCTCAATTCCACTTGCAATGGCACAATACCATAAATATTATTATCGGGATCACTATATCTTTGTCCACTGCTACCATCACATCCCCATTTGTGAACTGCAACAATTTGTTCGCTGTTTCCATCGGTTATAACATTTTCAAATTAATTAAGATGTGCTTTAATGATCATAGCAATTGTGTGATCAACCGAGCTCTGTAGCTGATTTTGCTGGTACCTATATTTCAGAGGTATAGCAGAGAAGACTCAGGGCTTCCTCTGGAGTATATTTTATAGGAAGTTTGTCATCACATTTCATAAACTTTTTCACTTTTTCTTCAACATTCAGTAATGACACAACTTTAGATGCGTTGCGCATTCCAGTCTTGTACAAGCTGGAGCTCGCTGCTACCATCAATTCGTTACAAGCATTTTTTTATACCAGGCCAGATAATTTTTTGACTTGGCTTTTACTGGATAAATGTGAAAAATATTTTCAGGACGTTATCATGTGACTTTTTTCACATTTAATTCGAGTAGAGTATCTAAAAATTCTTGGTTGCTCTCCTCGATAAATTTCATATTTCTTCCACAAATCTTCCATTTTGTGAAATTTCTTAATTTCATGCCTATTTCAATTCGTTCCTGCTCACTACAGTTTTTGTTAACTAGAATGGAATCAAAGAAATAGTTCTCCATCACCAAAAACTTTTGTGTGTGGTTGTTTTGATTGTGCCACATTAAAAAAGGGTTCGTGTTAGTACTGACCTTACACATGAAAAGTGCCACAGTTTGAAGGTTAACAAATATTTGCAGCTGATTTTCCATATTTTGACATGACAAGGACTCACACTTCCAAAAAGAAGTCGAATCTAGCTTAGATATTTGTGAAGATTTTTTAGTTTTAGTCCACGAAAGATAATTATATGCTAATTAGAAAAGGTTGTTAATATACGTTGCTTCTTCTACATTTTATACAATAAGTAACACATACATAACACATAAAGACGGGCCACAAACATTATTTTTTTTTATAATTCATAAATAAACAAAATATAAATTCACTTTTAAAGGAAAAAAAAAGTAATATAAACAATTTTTACGTTGAAATCAAAAACATGAGAAAAAAAAGGCGGGAATTTATTGCAACTCAGCTGATGAAACATTAGTTGTGTTTAAAAGCGCAGCGCTGTTCATTATCATATCGGAAAGCTTTTAAACAGCTTTAATAAGCTTATTGGAGTATTTATAATCCATAGAAAAAAAAACTCGGGTATTCAAAACTACAAAATTTGAATTAAGTACCGCTAGCGAGACTGTTTGGTCCACTGTGCAACGTATCGATTTTAATGAAGTAAATTTGTTTGTAAAGAATAATCTAAAATAAGCTAATTGCAACTATAAACGTTTGCAGTCTCTAACACACTCATAAATATGTATGTAACATTAAAAAAAATAGGCCAAATGCGGGTCAGACTCGTACACGGAGGGTTCCTTACCAGATTGGGGGTTGTGTAGGGAGATACTCCCCTAGTAGTCCGATTTGACTGATTCCAACAATTGTACCGCGCCTATATCAGAAACTTATAGTGTCTAAATTTCAGTTCGATTGAACAAAAAACAAAAAAAAAAAAGTTTTTCTAATAAGAACCTGAAGTTATTTATTTATTAGAACTAAGATTATAATTGCAAATTATAACCTAGTATTTAGTATGAGCAATAGCGACATAGGTCTTCAGCTCAGGGGAAAATTAATAAGGAAAGGAGAAAATTAGAAAAGTGCAGGACCAGACTTGCCTTGAGCGGGAATCGAACCCGCGACTCTTGGGATGTCAGCCAGCGCACTAACCTCTGGGCCAACGAGCCAGTCTAGAACCTGAATTTCAATGGAGATTTGTATAGGAGGTACCCTCCTTAGTGGTCCAATCAAACTGCTGCATTGCATAGCTGCCATACAAACCAAAATGTTTCTTGTATGGGGACCCCTTTACATTTTTGAAAATATTTTAGTTTTAGTATTTGTTGCTGTGAAAATTCCAACTCTCTAGCTATTACGGTTCTAGATATTTAACAGACCCCATGACGGACTGACGGACGGACGGACATCGAAGTCTCTGCAATAAAGTTCACTTTGGTATCCTTTTGGGTCCGGAACACTAAAAAAAAAAACATACGAAAAGATACGTATTACATAAGTATTATTGACCTATTAAGTTTACTCCTTTTATCCACACAATGTTCTTTTCCAGTAATTTTTTTGAAAACCTATATGCCAAGCTTTGGTTATAGTAACTAAATATTGCCTTCATTATACACCTCAGCGTATAATAATGGTTCCATCCACATGATTAAATAAAGCACCATATGATGGTACGATTATAGCCCTGCTTACTGCCTTAAAATGTTTCCATTTAGATCTCAGCTGAATATCAGGTTTACTTCAATTAATTATTCCATATCGAATTGATATCAATCTTTGCAAAACAATTTCTATTTTCAATATATTTCACGAAAATACAATATATTTCTGCAAAATATGTCAATTGTTAAATCATAGTTCATATTTGATTTATCTGCTTTTTCGAAAGTATTTCAAGTGCTGCGCAATGTACAATACTACAGTTTGTTTTGAATAAATTAAAGGAATCTGTAATACAATAGTAATGAGGACAACACCAGGAATATGTGCATTGTTGTTCATTTGATAAGTCACTAAAATTTGTATGTGCCTGTGCATTTGTCCAAAATAAAGAGCAACGGGGGCCGAGAATGAAATACTAGAAATGTATTGTAATTCAACTTATTAATAGCGTTGGTGCGAAGCCCAATTGTGTTCTGCTGAAAGAAAGATACATTTCTGTTTGATTTTCTTCTTTTCATGATCATACTGATCACACAAGTTCAAGGAATTCGGTTGATCGCGCGACGCCGGGCCTGGTATTCTAGTACATAAGCATGTACTGTTTAGAAGGTTATGTAACAAATAAACTAAATTAAAGGACTTGATACCTTGGTGTTACAGAAGGACGAATAGTCAGATGGACTAGGCTCGTTCGATTCGCGTTTCACTGCCATTATTATAGTACCTTTGATTCTCATCTTTATATCCCAAATATCAGATGAATATATGTGAAATCTACAAAAATCAAACGAAAGCAAATTTTTAAAACTTATTTTGTGTAAAGCACAAAAACCTGCAAAATGATTATTATTGTATTGCACACATACGTGCATTTTGTACTCGTATGTATTTCGTTCAGCATTTAAATAACAACAAGTTTTAAATGCTGCCCACGATTTACAATGAATTTTATATTCATACAAGTACGTCCACCATATCTATGTATATGCTATCTTTTTATCTATAATATGGATCTACAACTATGTCTGTCGGATTGTCTGTCTGTCTGTCTATATATCTATATGCAAATGTATATATGTATATATATACAATATATATATATGTATATATATACAATATATATATATATATATATACAAATGTGTATTTGCATATGATGACAATTAATTGACTGACGCTCAAGGGTGTGGCAAGGAAATTTTATTGCTGACGTTAAATTTTATGCATAATGAATGAAAATTAATTGAAATTGACAGAAGAAATATATGGTAAGTACAGTAGATATGGAACACACAGATTCACACCCATGATACTTCAAAACTAGAAAGAACGTTATCTTCAACTATTCCGAAGATGAAATACTCTTCACGGGATTTGTATGGGAGGTACCCTCCTTAGTTGTCAAATATCCTCTGCAAGTCTTGGAAATTGATAGTGTGCAGTTCGATAGGAAAAAAAAGCAAAAATTTTTTTTCTAATAAGAAAATGAATTTATATGGGAGGTATCCCCCTAGTGGTCCGATTCGACTGGTTCTTACAAATGTACTGCGTATGGTAAAATTTCAGACCTCTAGCTCAAAAACTGAGGGACTAGCTTGCATACACACAGACGGACAGATGAGCAGACGGACAGTCGAGCAGACGGACAGACGAGCAGACGGACTAATCTACCTAATCAAGAATATATATACTTTATGTGGTGTTTATCTCCTTCTACCTGTTACACACTTCATGTCAAACTTATAATACTATTCACTCCCGTGAAGAGTATAAATAGCAAAGGAATGGATATTGACATAGCGCCTGCGGGTATGCAAAATAAAATAAAAACAAAAAAAATTGTAATAAATAACTAAATTTAAAAAGTGATAAACACATTAAAAATCGATTTAATCTAACAATTTAAACCAAAGTCATGAGAACATTTAGGGGCTATTGTCCCGAAAAGTATATGAGAGTGGGAGACAATTTTGTAATTCAGCGGCCCTAATTGACGACATTCAAAAGACGTGGACAAGACAATTTCGAGTGGAATTATTGAAAAATATTATAGGCCAAGCCAAATCGCTTAAATTAAATTATATTGAACAAAAGATACGGAATAATTAATGTAAGTATACCTGATATTCAGCTGAGATCTAAATGGAAACATTTTAAGGCAGTAAGCAGGGCTATAATCGTACAATCATATGGTGCTTTATTTAATCATGTGGATAGAACGATTATTATACGCTGAGGTGTATAATGAAGGCAACATTTAGTTACTATAATCAAAGCTTGGCACATAGGTTTTCAAAAAAATTACTGGAAAAGAACATTGTGTGGATAAAAGGAGTAAACTTAATAGGTTAGCGTTATCAAATTACCTTTACAAAGGAATCCTCCTTTTGGGAGCTTTGGAACAATAAAAGAATGCTATTATTGAAAAACCTAAAACAAGCTGTTCAGTCAAGTAGATTCTGTAAGAATCTTAGTTTCCATTTTAATTTTGAGCAAATATATTTTGCAGATGGTTTTACTTTGAATGAGATAGATGGATAATAAATCGCTGAATTTATTGTAATTGATGATTTTTTTTTTTTTTAAGTTTTGTTTTTAATTTAATAGTATGAATCCTGTTCTATCTACCCTAAGCATAAGTCAAACAATTGCTGGTCATATACGTTTTCTAGTCAGAGAGTATAACAATTTCGGCATAACCAATTCACTTCCTCTTATTATATTGCATTTGGATTGAAAATTCGCTGTCGTATAAACTGTGTTTATATGGGCAAGTTACTTCTTATTGTTTTGTCGCCAATGCTAATGAAAATATGTACTTCAAAACTAGTAATATTAACTTGACTAAGACTGATTCAATCGTCCCAGAAATCTCCGACGGTTTCGAGGTCGCTTAGTTTCAGTTTCGTCTAAAAAATCCATTAGTGTACGAGCAGTTTGGACAACTTTATTATTCTTACTTGAATGAATAGCTAATGAACAGTTTTTGCAATTCAAGGCCTGTTGCCATATAACACAGAGAAAGATCCAGATGTCAGTACATTTGCGATTAAAACCTTTGGTGATTCAGGTGCAAAAGTACTGAAATCTGGTTGTGTTCCTGTTGAATGCGGCAACATCTTAAAAAATAGAAACAGGTATCGAACCAGAATTGTTGTGATTATCGTTTATGTGTTATGTGGCAAAAACCATTCACCAGCATGCAATATGCAGACTCTCTCCATTGAAATTATTTAAACTTTTCATTACATCACTTTTCATCACTTTCTATGCATTTAACATTTACATCACAGCCTTATTATTTAACATTTATAGTTTTTTTTCACATATCAATTATGAATTAAAGACAGATGAATCTTCAAAACTTTAAAATTAAATGCGAGCCGGTTGGTATATCGAACATTTGGTTGTTTTGCTTCTTAGTTGATTTTGCTTTAATACAAAAGAGAATTGTGTAAAGTGCAAATTTATACTTAAAATAAATTATACTGAATTATTATTGTAAATTCTTCTAATGTAGATTACCGAGGAAAACAATACAATGGAATAGGTAATCACTTCAAAAATCGGCCACAACTTTGCATAAACGGACCGAACTAAATTGTCCCAATACATATTTTTTTTTTTCTTAAATAACTTCAGCTGATAGTGAATTTAACCAAATCGCCTCTAAACATTGGGAGATTTCAAAAGCGTGTAAAGAGTTCTGGTACATCAAGAATTGCAATTCGATTGGAATTGGGTTGAGAGAGATTTCTAGCATATAACCAAATGTATAGAATTTTTTGAATATTTTGGTTCTTTTTAATAAAATTTAAAACGTTGCAATGGTATTTTGTGATATTTGAACATACTTTACATTAAATCTTTGGTTTCCTATCCATATCCAACAACAAATGGTTAGTCACGTTGTTGCTTTGCAATAAACCGCATAATTACAACTGTTCTGAGAGTGTAGTATTTATTAGGAATACCAAAATTTTCTTTATCGAACTCTGATCCAAAGTAGACTATTACAATTCATTACATAACCTACATTGGTTCTAAGAACTTATTAGCATATTCCTTAAATGCTTTATAGCTAAATGTCCTTTTAAGTAACTTAAGAATATACGACTACTCTTCGAAGTTAGTCTCATTCGTTTTTTGGTTCTTTTGCGAGAACTATGATGCATGAAGATTTTTGGAACCTTAGTATGTAGATTTTGTTTTGATTTTGTGTTCATATGAAGAAGAATTGTATTGTATTGTATTGTATTGTTGCTGGGAAACTAATGTAGAATAGAAACTTATCGTATCTTAAATTAATCATGAATAACATTGAAAGATATGACAAAGGGTTAAATGCTTTGACATTGTAAATTCAAATTGCTTTTTTTGCTTTTTTGCTTTTTTTTTTTTTGATGCACTTACGTATATTCTGCTATCAACTTGTCATACAATCAAATCTTGCAACTGATGTTCCTCAGTTTACGCAACATCGTGACTTCCTGTGACTATTATTTCTTGCTCTCGTTTTAGTATACATACTCGCTTTGTATCTTTCGTTCGTTCGTTTGTTTGTTTCTATTTTGTTTTCTTTAACCATCAGTACTTCAGTTAATATATGTACATATATATATATATATATATATATATACGGTACGTGTGTATACAATGTATCTCATTCAATCTACTATATATGCATTAGTGTTGTTGTGTTGTATCTCTGAGCAGAAGAAATTCTTTTTCCTCAACTCATAGGTATAACACCTTTCCCTTCAATGTGATAACCTTTGACGCCTCGTTTCAGTGAATTTCATCGTATGTGTCAACGTCATCGACGTCATTATCATCATAAACATTATCATTATTATTATCAGCGTACGCAATAGTACAGTGAAACGTTATACTATATCTTCATAGGTGTATTTGTCCTTGTAAATACAATATTTATTCGTTGAAACTATTTCTTTTCGTTTGGATGCTTTGAAAGCATTTGAAAAAATAAGAATTTATCTTTAGTAATGCAAAGCAAGAGTAAACTACCATATCACATCTATACATATTATAAAATAAAGTCTCCCTGCCGCGTCTATCTATCTGAAAGCGATAAACATAAAAAGGACCCAACGTATTTTCATACAGTTTTCGCCAGGTTAAGGTTTTGTGTAAATTGGATGAAATCTGACGTTGATTGTTGAAGATGTATGAAAAAATTATGCCGTGAACTGTGTCGACAATGACGTAGACTGCAGAAAGCAGTGCCAGGAATTGCCTCAACACTACTCCATGGTGGACATACTCAAGCTTTCGTTGAACTTAAGCCAGACCGAAAAATTTACATCCAACATCAGCAAAAATTCTGTTATGGCCGCAGCAAAAAATCGGTCGAAGTACTTGGCCGGGAGTGCGTAGCAATGCACGCCGGGTATAGCTATCTTTATATATAAAATTCGAGTGTACGAAATTTTGGGACTCTGAAACTCCTAAACAGCTAAACCAATATGAAAATTTTTTTTTTTTGTTTTACTTATGGGGTCACTAAGATAGTTTACACTTTAGTTAGACCCGGTAGGTGACGCTGTTGTCGAAATACAGGTACTTTTTTACCAAATTTTTAACATTTTTTTATTCAACGCACACTATACTAAGCCGATTTTAATTATTTTTTATTTTTTTTAAATGACAAATGAATGCTTATAAAATGAGTTGCATACTTACTTTTTTCAGTTTTTAACTTTTAATAGAATATTTTTAAGTATTAAGTTTTTTTAAAACCACTGCAAGACCAACCATAAGAAGTTTTGTACGTTTTTTTTCGTTTTTAATGCTTTAGTTGTTGTTATTGTTGTATTTTTCATCTCTGAGTACGCACTTTTTGCGCTCTTAGGTTCTACATTTTATGTTCATTTAAAGTAGGACAAGAAAGACACAGTGTGTTTCGTGTTTGTGCTTTGCCTTGTTAGTGTTTCGTGTCTGAGGTAATTGATCAATTTTGGTTTTTCGATAAGGGAAGTGGGAGGGTCGCGGAGTAGTCATGTACCAAAAACCAAAATGTGGACTGCCGATTTTTTTTCTCTTCTTCTTTCGAGTATTTAGGTATTACAAACATATTTCGAATATCACGCGTACGAAGTCACGGGTACAGCTAGGTATTCTATATATTTAGCAAGATTAAATATTTTTCCTTAAAACCTTATGGCCAAAAGATTTTGAACTATTAACCGTGTTTAAGAGGTTTATTGCTGTCGATCTTTTCTTTTCATACAATATATTGCTGTGACTCTGCCGATTTCGAAACTGAACAAAGATATTGTTCCGAAGGAAACTTGGATTAGCTTCTTTTAAAGAAACTGAAATCCAATTTCTTAATGAATACATAAGCTGTTCAAAGCATATTGCTGATGGCATCAGGAGTTTAGAAGGCGACAAAAATACTTACTACGGAGGTCTTATGTCAGAGCTAATGGGAATGCAAAGAATTCTAAGAAGTTTGCAAATGGATAACCTTAAATATTGTGCTGTATTGATAGAGGTTATTCAAGAAAGTCTTTATAGCCCTTTTGAGAGATTTTATAAATTAGAGGAACCAAAAGCAAAAGATGGCATAATAGCATCTATATCTTATCCCTTTTTCAAAATGAAATGGGTGCCAAAAGCTTACAAAAAATATGTTAAAAAAATTTTTTTTTTCAAAAGTGAGAAAAATAAAAGAAGATTAAAAGAGCTCCCAACAATCTAATTCTAATGAAAAATGAAAGTACTTATGTTTGTTGAATTGTCTGATTCTTTACTATACAGTGATAAGGCCAATACTACAATAGACCTGGAAATACTATTATACAATATTTAAAAGATAAAGATGAATACTTTAAATATTACTTTAAAATCCTTGAACAAATATCCAAGTGTAAAAAAACTTTTACTTAAATATAATACTTGCTTACCAAGTTCTGCTCCTCTTGAACGACTATTTTCATTTGGTGGAACGATTATGAGGCCACATAGTTATTAGTTTTAAAATCTGTGAAATGTAGTTGAAGGACAAAGTAGCCGCACTTTTCTATGTATGAGTTTTCAGTGTTTCTGTTTAGGTAAAATTAGTATTGTGAACTTACTTTATCCACGATCGAACAAGGACTCCTCTATTATTCTTTTTCCATTTGCCTTTTTACTTATTCTAATGCTCTTACTCTCAAACCTACTAACACGAATACCACACAAATCATACGAGAATACTACTACAGCTCGGCCATCCTGATATTTAGGACCTCCCGATCCTCACCGACATGCTTCTTGTGACTATACTATTATTTACATCTAATTTTTTATTTATTCATTTATTATATTACTAGCAGCCCGCCCCAGCTTCGCATGGGTGGCGTACCTATCTTCTATCTACATAAATATCTATCTGTCTATATAAATATAGACAGAACTGATTTTTTTCAAGAACAAATTAATGGTAACGAAGCAAGTTGCATATTGTTTGTAAAAATACTATATCAGGTTTCTTTATGCGACAGATAATCGAATCGATCTAAAAATATAAAGCATATATAGATTATATTTCAAAGTCATTAATCATAATAATATCACAAAAAGAAAAGGATAGAAATTCTTCGCTATTTACCCCTTGTGTTATATACAAACAGCAAAAAATTTTAATAAATCCAGTTTAAGAGTTTATTTCAGATTCTAACAACTCTATAATCAATACATATGTAGGCATAATAAAAATACATTGTATTTCCATACTAGTACAGTATTGTTTCAAAATATGAAATAATATCTTTATAAATGACGGACTCAGAACCTAAGAAGACACAATCCAATTCTGAATTTAATTCGATAAATAAGAATGGCTCCATTGTATTGCTTTCCATTACTGTTATTTTGGCATCCATGTTTAAAGCACTTATGACGTCCATAGCCTGATCTTTTAGTGATTCATATTTTGCTGATTTAATAATTTTAAAAGCTGCTTCCTTTAGGTGTGGAAAGTAATTTTTAAAATAATTATGGCGATTACATAATTTAACGCCATAGAACTCTTGGTAACCGGCTTCAGTGAGGTCGTGATAGGTTTTGAATTTGGAACGTCGTTCATTCTCAAGTTCTAGTAAAGTATCGTAAGTGGATTACATTAGCCACCTGCTTATTATCTGGTTATTCATTACCAATGCGAAGCACATTCAACATTTCGATGGCAGCCTTTTGACGAGCATCCTTCTTCTTATCCGATATACCTTAGCGTTTCATAGATGCTACCGTGCATTCGGCAACAAATTGCGGGGCATTTGGTGGACCACTCTGCTGGACAATATCAATTATAGGCAATGGAATCTCATTTTGTACACAATAGTCGCTAAGCTCCTATTAATATTCATATTAGTCATTGTCGAATCGTGTTCACCAAGCGACTCAACACCGGAAAAAAATCTTGTATGTCACCGCATTCTGCGGGTATCTTTTTTTATCATGGTCAATGCACTCAAATGTTTTCCATCGCGCTTCGTGCGACCTATAAATATAAGAACAATGACCCAATGCAAAATAATAAAATGAATAAGTAAATTGTGTTTTACTAAATGATGCACATCACTTACCACCATCTGGTCCAACTGAAGCATAAACCATCTTGGTGACCCCATAAGTACAACAAAAACAAAAAAAAAAAAAAAAAAAATTAAAATTGGTTCAGACGTTTTCAATTGATGAGCGTACATACATTTTTCGATATTCATTTGTATTTATATAGATTAAATGTACCGATAGAATAATTACAATTTTATTTGTTATTCGCCTTCGAGCAGTCTTACTGATCAGACCTTTACCTCGCAACTAATATATTTATTATTTTTTTTTTTTTATCTAAGTCAATCAGCCCTAATGAGAAATACATACTTCTCGTTTTGTCGCTATTGATCTCACACACTAGGCCAGCGTTCCAATTTTATGGCATAAATTCGAAAAATTTTGTCACATTTGATAGTAAAAAAATTTCAAAATTTCAGACCAATCCGACCACGCCCACTCTCACCATATAAGGTTATAACAAAATGTTGCATTTTTTTCTAGCAGCATTAAATATATGCCTGTTATTTTTTAAATTTACGTTTTAATATTTATTTACATTTAAACACATTTTAAAAAAATGATAAATATATATTGTAAATTAATGAAATAAGTAAAGAAATAAAAAATGTATTGTTTGAAACAGTTCTTAAGTATTTTCTATATCTACAATATAATTAATTATTATTTAAGTTTCATCTATTGTATTTCTACATCTTTACATGATAGGCATAAAGAAAAGTCGAAATTTCAAGAAGTTAGAATAGAATATTACTTCTAAACCACGCAACGTATTTTGATACGATGTTCACTTTTAATTAAAGAATTTTCTTAGAAAGGTTTGCTTGTACATAAATAATTGATTCAATAATAAAACTATTTTATTAATTTTCAGACACTATACATATACATTTTTGCAACTACATTAATTTTGAAAATAAGGCATTGACCATACAATTATTTGCGCAAATGTTATATTGGTTTGCAACGATACAAATTACAACAACAGTGGCGCGCAACCAATGGATCAAACGTTGGTAAGACTTTTACAAGACTTGTTACATTCCCATAACTGCTACATACAGTCTTTAAAAACTGCTGTTGAGAGCGTACCGCCAGGAACACCCGTCTTTAATAACGTAATCCATGTAAATAAAGTGCCTGCTGGAGAACACATCGGCCCATTATAACGGCCGCCCCATCTACGAGTGAAGTTGCAGTTGTGATAGCTGGACAACAATTTGATAAACGAGATATTGTATTGCACAATCGTGACGACAACTTAAACAGAATACCCGAGTTGCACCGATTTTATAACAGCTTACAGTATCCTTTGATGCTATGTCGGGGAGAAGACGGATATGCTATAAATATTAATCAATGAAAATTAACAAATCACAAGGTGAAACATTCATCGTTGTGGGATTAGATCTGAGCATAGAGTTTTTTTTCGCATGGACTGTTACTTAACTCTTTCGCGCGTCACTTCAAGACAATATCTGTTCGTATTGAGTCATGACAAGAAAGCTGTAAACATTGTATACAAAGATACATTGTAAACAAAACATTGTAAAAAACTGAATTAATAAAATTTCTTGCTATCAATACCAAAGCGATATTTTTTGAATTGCACCCAAGCGAAGCAGGGCGGGTTGTTAATCTAATTCTAAACTAAATTGATTTTCAGAATCGACATCAGAATTAGAGTCGCTGTCATTGTCTGGCCAAATGTTCTTGGATTCATTTTCAAAACTTGGTGACTCTAAAAGTCCAATGACTTCTTTTGGCAACGTTTTATTTGTGCTTTGATCTGGTATTTTATTAAGAAAAAAGCTGGATAAAAGTGGATATGAGGAATCCATTGCTCTTTGGGAAACATTAGTCACATTGTTGATGCGAGAGCTTTGTCAAGCATGTGATCGTCTGTCGCGCTTATAATACTTGTTGCGTGCTTCTGATCCGTTTTCTCCAAGACAACCTTTTGGCATTGCAGACGATGTTATTATTTAAAAACCATGAACCAATATTTTATGGACAGTTGGTGACATCGGGTACCATGGGTATTTGGACATGTAAAGAGAGAAAGTTTTCTGGCAATATTGCTGAAATTTACTGGCACTAATTGGGAGTTCGTATGAAATAGCAACTAAAGAGTATGGAAACTTTCTAGAACAGATTACTAATTCCTAAGATTTCTGCAAATAAATATACATTTGAAAATGCTCGCCTTGCAATATTGCCATCGTTGGTATTTCCATTCCTATTCTGTTTCGGGTTATCCAGATGTAGAGCCATTTCCTTCCATAATCTATTCTGTATATGTTGTTTTTTAGCCGTCATTTGCAATTTATCCTGAGCATCTCTCATTTGCCATTTACTTAACCCAATTCTATAAGAGATTGTGAGTACACACTCGAGAAAACGTATCCACGCATGAAGTGAACTAACGTTATACTGTAAGTTTCCAGATCCTAGTTTAAGTATCGGTGAATAAATATCGCTAGTTTGCATGAAATTTTTCAGGCTGACCCCACAGCCACAGGACACAATTGACAAGATTTTGTTCAGGTCAAAATGTTAAAAACATTCCCATCTATTAAGATCATATGAAGATCATAAGTCACGTTGATATTTCTTTCCCTTAAAATAAATAAATTTTGCATTTGTGCATCCAAATTATTTTTTTACTTGACATACTCCAAATTAAGGGGTCTACAAAATCTGATAGGTTGAGTTGATCGATAGAACATGGTTCGGGGTTATTAAATCTCTGTTTATATATACTTTGGCCAGTCGACCCGCCAAAGCCGTAGCTTGCGACTAGATTCACGTTTACAATTTCCGGAAACTATTTGAATACTTCTTCCTGTCAAAGGATGATGCGGGAAATGCTATGATCCAACAAGTTTCTTAAAAAGACTTGAGCTGTTGTTTCGTTTATAGTAATTCCCTGGGGAGCTAATCGATCCAGCAATCCCACGAACTTGAAATTTGGATAGTTGATAGCATTACATCAGAAACTTATATTGTCGAAATTTCAGTTTGATGGGATTACTAAGGAGGGCACCTCCCATACAAACCCACCATTAAAATTCAGGTTCTTATTAGAAAAACTTTTTTGTTTGTTGAACTACTGAACTGAAATTTAGATACTATAAGTTTCTGATATAGGCGCGGTACATTTGTTGGAATCAGTCAAATCGGATCACTATGGGGAGTACGTAATAAAACGATTAAATACACACTTTTGGATGTAATTCCACATAATTACATTTTGGCACAAATTGGCAGAAATTTCTTTCCACTCAACAATACACGCGCATTACATTTAACATACTTTGATCTTGAATTTCCATTATTAATTTTCAATATTTAATAGCACGTGTTAATTTTGTATATGCGCGAAGTTTGCAGAAAATCTCGCGTCTCTTTTGCTACAACAAGCAGCTGACCGAATATGTGACTTTGAAAGTCTACTAAAATTAAAAGGTTGCCATATTTTCAAAAATATTTATTGTATGATTTCATTATACCTGAAGTATGCATTTTAATATGTACTATTTAATAAAAATCAAGTTTTATTTACAATAATTTTTTGAATTTATGCCAAATAATTGGAAATCGGGCCCAGTGTGCACAGGAACAAAAAGAAAGGTTCCTTATTAACCGCTCAGCCGCCCGAAGATAGAGCAAAATCTTGCTCTCCTGTTCTGTCTTCTAGTGCAGTGCCCAGTTTCATTCCCCACTAACTCCTTTCAGATCAAACCCAGAAACAACTGTATTTAAAACTACAACTGTGTTTAAAACTACAACAAATACAACACAAAGCACAGCTTTTACATTAACAGCTAGAACAGTTTCAGAAACAACAGCAGTGTTCTCAGCTATTGCATCGATAGCGTTATCATATGCAGTAACTGTAACAACAACGAACACCAAACATTTAATCGCGACATCAACAACCCAATGCTAGAACAAGCAAACTGCATAATAAGTAGCAGTGCAATGAAAAGATTTACTTTTATGAATTTATAATGTTTTATTGTTTATTGATCGATTACTTGCAAAGGCCGTTATTGGCTTAGCAACGCAAATGACCATTGGATCTTAGCGCCTGGTAATCGATGTCTTCTTATGGTTAGTGCTACAGCTTTTATAGTGCACATTTTTTTTTTTTACTCTACCCTTTTTTCTATCCCACGGCACTTTCCCTCCCAGAGCCCGCGCGAGCTGTGGTCCATTGAAAACCGAACATGACTGGCGATCGAAAACAAGTCACTTCGGTACTGAACTACTGGAGTTAGTGGACATGCAATACAAACTAAGGGAAAAAAAATCATCAGTCATTTTAACTAAGCATGCACTACAAAACTAGAAAGCTACATTGTAAACTTAAAAATTATAAATAAGTAGTCTTACACGTACTAACAAGTATAGGAGAATAATTCCTTGTAACTCGAGAAGGAACATTGAAATTTATACTACCAAGTAAAGATGGGAATTATGCATGTAATGGTATAACATGCATATGCCTTAATTCGAGCAGTGTGTCAGCAAACTTGCTTATGTCAAGTATCAAGTGTCCGACCAAAACAACATTTAAAAATAAATTATGTAAACAGTTACGGTCATCGGATATGTATTGTAAGCATATTCTACGACGTAGGTACACTATATATAGTAAATATGTAAGGCATATACATATTACACCTCCCTTTTTAATTAAATGGATTTATATTAAAATTCACTCATAATGTAGATATATTCTTTATTTTAAATAAAACTTATTTCCAAATGTATATATTTTTGTTACTTTATCAATAATTCCATTCTTTTTTATTGCCAGTGATTGTGCAATCATTGTTATTGTCCATATTTGTTATTATATACGGTCCAGTATATTGTGTGTCCATCTGTGTTACTAACATATATTAAATCTCCTATTTCTATTCCTATTTTGTTAGTTTTGTTATCATAACAAACAATAAAATAAATTATATAATCAGATTCTCTGTTAACGAAGAAAATTCGGTCTTATCTCAAGGCACAAAGTGTAAAATAGAATCAAATAAAGAATTAATGAGTGAGAAGGGAGCAGACCTATTGACCTCATTTGTCACAATTTCTTTTGTCCATATTTCTTTTTAACATAAGTATTTAAGAATTTCATAGTGTTTTGTTATTCTATTTTCCTATTCTTATGTTTTTCTATTAAATGACGAGCTCTTCGCTAAACTGTCTGTAGCCTGAGTTGTATTTCCTTACTATAATCATCATCATCATAATTTTATAAAGTGCCAATTTTATCTTCTTGTAAGAAGTTATACGAGGTGTGACAATTAAGTAACAGGACTGAGTATACCACAGTCGTCTGTCTTTAGCTTTAAGAGTGGGGATGGATGGTGAGTGACCTTGATTCCTACTGCGCAGAATCCACTTGATCCCGCCTCTCTGTCTAGTCTAGTTTGCTTTTAAACCTAGTTTGAGTAAAGTGTTGTGTAATACAATAGAAGTGCCGGAAAAATGATTAGTTTAAAAATCGAGCAGCGAATTAATTTAAAATTTCTCGTAAAATTAAAAAAACCTCCAAGTGAGTGTTTTCAATTGCTAAAAAATGTATTTGGTGATGACTGCATGTCACGTACTAGAATTTTCGAATGGCACAAACGATTTTCTGAGGGCCGGGAAGAAGTTGATGATGAGGAACGGACTGGACGCCCTGTGACATCAAGAATTGCAGAAAACGTTCAAAAAATTAATGAAATTGTTCGGAAAGACAGGCGTTTGAGTCTTCGGATGATATTAAGGTCCTAGAGAAGCTGAGAGAAAAAGTGCGAAAGAAAAGACCAGACCTGTGGAACAACAAATCCTGGAATCTGCATCAGGACAACGCGCCAGCGCACAATACACTCTCTTTGAAGCAGTTCTTAGCGAAAAAATCAATTACCGTGCTCGAACACCCACCGTATTCACCAGATCTCGCTCCCTGCGACTTCTACCTGTTCCCCAAAATCAAAAGTTCGTTGAAGGGAACACGTTTTGAGTCGGTTGAAGAGGTAAAAGCAAAAACGGCAGACCTGCTAAGGAGTCTAACACTTAGTGACTTTTAGCACTGCTTTAACCAGTGAAAAACTCGCATGCAGCGGTGTATAGATAGGGAAGGGGAGTATGTTAAAGGAGATTAATTGTTATTTGTAATAAGTTTTCAATAAAGTATGTTTTACAGACCAGTCCCGTTACTTAATTGTATATGTTTGGAATTTTACCGAATATTAATTCATATGAGCAGTAGAAATGTACTGTTGAAGGCGTTGTATTGTAACAGTATGTGTAGTACTTTATTCACCTATCCCAATCATCACGTTCAGTTGATATATAGTTTCTTATACAATATATTCATTAAACTTTCTGTGATTTCGTTCTATAGTTCTTATTGTTTCGTGGTGATTTGCTGTAGACATTGTGAAGTCTATTTTTAGTAATTTTAATAATTCCTGTAAAATTTGATTTTTATATTCAGTCCCCATATCAGTTATTATTTTCTTCATGGGTCCGTAAATAAGTACATATGCAATTTTCAAAAATTGCTTTATCCTTGGTAACTGGTATGGTGATTGGGTATTTTGTTAAATCACAAACTATTGTAAAAGCATAATTATTGACGTACTCAGTACAAGGTAATGAGCCAATTGTGTCTATTAAGACAATATCTAATGCTTTTTGCGGTTTTGCTGTTATAACCATTGGTTCTTTTGTATCTCTTGTAATTTTATTTAACTTGCATTTTGTACATGTTTTTACATATATCCGAATATCAGCTGTAAGTTCCTGCGTGACCTCCGAAAATCGGGTCATCATAATATTTTTTCATTTATTCTAATTTATTATTATTATTGCTGACTATGTGAGCTAGCTATGTCTTTCAATTTTTTAATTGGTATATTTTTCAACAGATTATCATTTACTGATATCTGATATTTGTTAATTTCATTATTGCCAGCTTAAAAAATTGATTTAAAACAATCTTTTCATGAATAACAATGTCGGATATCTGAATAGTGTCAAGCAACCTCTTCCCTTGTTTTATTTTTACTTTATCAATTTGTGTTAAAATTCTTGCACTATTTTTTATCCATTGAAACGTCTTATATACATATAGCTTTTCATTTGATATTGTTTTGGAATTAATGTTTCTTGTTTCATTTTGCTTACAACCTTGTTTACTCTCAAGTCTGTTTGTTACCTTATGAATTTATTGCGTTTCGGTTTTTATTTTCTTTACATTATTAAATTCTATGCGTGATAATTATCTTTTCCCGTCAGATACTCTACAGTAAAATCATATTCTTCTCAGTCAAATCTTATTCTAGTGAGCTTAGACGATTGGTTTTTCATTGAAAATAAATAAGATAAAGTGACGATGATCGCTTCTTATTAGAAATTTCTTGCCATAAATATATGGTCGAATATATTTTTTATTGCCCAGTGTATTGCAGCTAACTCTTTTTCTTCTTCTTTCTTTTTCACCTTTTGTAAATGATCTTGAAGCATAAGCAATTGGTAGTTGCATGCCATCATATTCTTGGCTTAGTAACGCTCCCCAAGCGTATTTACTTGCGGCTGTAGTTATACAAAATTCTTTTTCATAGTCAGTGTGTATTGCAGAATTTGAGGTCTTGGTAGTGCATTTTTGAGATAATTAAATGCATTTTCACATTCTATTGTCCATTTGTAACTTATATGTTTTTACATAACCTCGTTAAAAGCGTACGTGCTCCGCAAAATTAGTAACAAAACGTCTATAATAATTATTATTAATTATAATTATAATTACAGAATGCAACAAAGCGTTCGATTGCATTAGCATTTGTAGGGGTTGGGTATTCTGTGTATGTGAATTTGAATTTGCTATCATCTGGCATTATACTCTTGTTTGTGCATTTATGACCAAGGTAAGTCACTTCGTCACTGAAAAATGAACATTTGTCTGGATGAAGATTTAGATTGTATTTTCGGCATGTCTCAAATATTGTACATTAGTTAACTTATCTAACATGTGTTTATCAGAACTAAATCATCCATATATAGAAATGATTGATTTGGCGTCAAGTCTGCGAATGCTAGTGTCATCATTCGTTGCTATGAATTTGGTGTTATTTTCAATCCATATGGTGGTAGACGTTTAAAGCGAAAAGAACCTTTATCTGTTGACAATGAAGTTATATCCCTGGAGTCTTCATCAAGTTCTATCTGATGAAAACCTGACGTTAAGTCAAGGCATGAAAAATATTTTGCTTTGCCTAGTTGGTCAAGAATATCAACGATTCTTGGCAACGGAAATTTATCTGCTACTCATTTTTTATTAATTCTATCGCGGCCACCATGGAAGTACATAATGTCTGATTGTTGATTTTCAGTGCAACAATTAACGAATTTTGTTAGGCCATCATTCATATTTGTGAATATGCCTGCCTCCATTATTAACTTTGTTTTGTCATTGCTTGTATTTTGAATTACAGCTTTGATTGCAGCTCAAGTGGTAACTTATTTTGGCTATGGCATATAGAAGTTAAAAAGTCGTATATGAAGCTAATTAATTCTAAATCTGGACTGAGACTTGAGTACAAGGTGATACTGTATAACTCTGTTATTAAACCAATTTGGACTTATGGTTCTGAATTGTGGGGTTTTGCGAGTGCGAGCAACATTGAAGTTAAACAAAGAGTACAATCCAAGATACTTAAAACAATCACGGAACCTCCATGGTATATTAGGAATGAAGACATTCACAAAGACCTAGAAGTACAATCAGTAAAAGAAGAATGTTTCAATTCGACACGTTAATCCTCTAGCCAGAGGCTTTGTCCATACGAGGAACTCATCTCATCTGAATCGCAACAATCGTATAGCCCTTTTGCTTACTTAAAGGCTCGTAGTACAAAGTAAGCCCCTTCCTCTTCCTTACAGGGTGGACACACGTGTATTGGTTTATAAGAGTTGAAACTTTATTGTTAGTTCTATTCATAATAGGAGATACAATAAATACCATAAATACAAAAAAAAAAAAAAAAAATTAAATAATGTGTCTCACCCTCATAAGCACAATATGGAAGTGAAACTTCTTTAGCGAAGGGAGGTAAATCGAAAAATTAGAAAATGAAATGTGGGAGAGAGATAAAAAATGTTTTACTGATTGTGTTTACTTTACTTTACCATAAAATAAAATAACTCTTTTGTATTGAAACAATATACACAACAATATTCTGTATTATTGCTTAACCAACTATTTGAGAAGTTTCACTTCCATATTGTGTTGGCCAAAATAGCTCCAATATAATAATAACATCGTCAAATTTTGATTTTCGTCACATTTCATTTTCATATTTATTGGATTTACTCCCCTTCGCTAAAGAAGTTTCTCTTCAAAATAATCTAAACGTATTAACAATAAAAAAAAAAAAAAAAATTGAACTTGCACAAATAAAAAAAAAAAAACTCCTTTATCACTCGATTTTGAGAACGAAAATTTCGTTGATAATTAATAAACAAGCAAAGATGCTGTGTGCATAAATACAGAAATAAAGATCAATTAAATTCACTTCACAAATAAAAAAAAAAAAAGAATTTCCCAGAGCAGGACACGAACCCCACGCCCGCGGTTTGCAAGTCCTACTCTCTAACCACTATACCACGGACACATTTCAATTGTATTTACCTAAGTAGCTCCAAAATAATAGTAATAATAACATCGTCAAATTTTGATTTTCGTCACATTTCATTTTCATATTTTTTGGATTACCCCCCTCGCTGAAGAAGTTTCACCCAAAAAAAAAAAAAAAATTGTTATTGTATTTTTGCCACACTCAACTATTTATTATATCATAAATTGCAGTGCTGTAGATTTATGAGGTAAACTTCGGTTTCTTTCGATTCCATTAATTTTCCCTGAAATGTATTACACATTGAAGAAATTGAAACTGGAGCGGGAAGTGCCTGGCCATGCTCGTCCTTAAAGAATTATAGGCCAAACCACATCATAAAGATATTTATTTGCAGACATGTTCAAAGTCTCCTGCGAGTATGGATTTTAACCTATACATTTTATAATCAAAGTTTCAAGAGAAAGGAATAAGTTTGAAAAGAAAATATGCGGGTTATGTAGGGTTAATATCTTTTAAACTGATATGAAACATTTGTGTTCAAACAAAATCATGGGCATAAGAAGATACAAAGTAAAATGCTTTGTTCTAGAAATTGTATGGTCTTTGATGAATACAAAAAATTCAAATCGTTTTAAATTCCATCATTAGCCAAGAGAAAACAAAAAAATTGTGTTGAAAACGGTTAAATGGTTAACAGTTGTTGACTTCAATTTTCTCAATTGACCTTTCCACTATATTCCCATTTTACTTCCCCCTCTGGGATATTTTCAGAGTTGTAACAAGCTCTCCGAGATTAAAACTCATATTCCTGGAGGGAACACTGTCTTTCACTTATAATTTGTGATTTAGGTTATACTCTATAAATTGGATTTCTTGCATACTACATAAGTGAAGACAATAAGGGCCACCAACCCAAGAACATTATGGAGCTTGAATTGGTAGTAACGTCGGGTACGAGGTTTGGCCGGAGGCTTTTTCTGGTAGCACGGGTGGTCAGGAGGCCACTGAATATCCTGTTCCATCCTGGCCAGCGGGTACGGCCCATTTATGGGAGTATCGTGGTATAGATTTTGGGTGGGTCTCGGCCCAGACCAAGGAGGGAGTTATATTTACCAACATAAATATGACTCTAATTTGATACCTGCTGATATATATCGAAGGGGACGTGAAAACAAGAAATTCTGGTCTCAACTTAACCATAATAATTATGAATCCGTAAGTGTTGTCGATTTAATTAACAAGGAGAAATATATAAATGAAAAGAGTGACAAAACCCAATTATTGCATGTTAATGCTCACAGTCTTATCAATAAGAACTATTTTGATAATCGTCGAGACTTCCCTTCCTACTTACTATGTGCAAAATATGCTATAAACTTTATTTTGATTTTTGTAATGGCGATAGTGAGGGACATATGAGCACTTCAGATAACACAATCGGCTATTAAGACCCGATCTAATGTCGGTTGGCTTATATCTATCATTACTTTCTGTAGAATCTCTCCGAACCAGATATGTTAAATTTATTTATTTATTAATAAGCTTGGTCAAGTCGTAAATGAAAGAACCTTTTTATACTATGGCACAGGTGTAATATAGAACCCCCGCAAGAAAAGTATCACATTTCGCATTTCGCGCAAAACGCGTTTAAAGTTTTCAATTTACTAACAAATTATACGAGTAGAAGAAATGTTCTTCCCACGCGGAAAGTATGTGAGTTATTTAACATTTCTTTTACACAATATTTATCATCATAACGAATATTTCTGCATCATGAACTCAAAAATTTGAATATTTGAATTTGTGTTATTCATAAACATTTGATTTGATTTGAATCTTTTGTCAAATTATAGATTTATCAAATGAGTAAATCATCTTAAAACAGTTGAAAAGTAAACTTTTTTTCTTCAAAAAGTCTAAAAATGGGTTTGAACGACCCCATTGAATATCGTAAGTTTGGATTTGGACATAATTTTCATAACACAAACCCATCTTCTTCTTCTTTCAATAATTTTTAAGAACAATACAAAATTGACTATTTAAAAAGGAAATTAAATAGACTTCATGCAAACTTACAAACATTCTGTAATAATGTCAATCGCTTCGATAAAAAACTGGAAGAGCATATTGCAAAATTAAAAGAAGCACGTGAAGACATTGTAAACCATCAGCAGAAGCAAGCCAAGGGCAACTTTGAAGAAAAATGAAGTACATTATTAAATAGTTACCAATGGTGGTCCCTGCATGGTTTCAAGTTTATTTTAATATTCTATATTTGTATATCCCTTTTGTATCCAAAATTTGTTTTACAAAACAAGGTTACTTTTGAACCATCATTCTCTATTCCGCTGGGAAAATAGATAAACTTTGGACAACTCAACCATAAGGAGAAACCACTAACATTAGCTGAGTAGCTAATCTGTTCTTATCAGACATGCGTAAACTGGTACCTTTCTGAATTTATTTATTTTTATAAAATAGTGTTTTCCCAATAAAAAGTCATCCACAACAAAAAGTTCTATGTGTACTGATCAATTCACTAGCTCCCAAAAAGCAGCTATAAAAACCAACAGCAGGCAACACCGAATCGTACACATACGTACAAAGAAGCAAAAGTAACTGGAAAAGAAGTCCCGGAGCCAAACATTGTCACAACTCGAATCACCCGAAAGACATCAACAATTTCTTTTGTCAAGGAAAAAATCGGGTTAAATGGAAGTATTTACTACGTTAAAACTTCGTAGCCATAAAAATCTTGGTTAAAAAGGTTCACTCCGCAGTCTTATTAACTAGGATTCAAAGTAAGTTTATCAGGCTAATTCGTCTTTCGCCTCAATTCCAATCCATTTGCAATACATACGTTTCGCTATTTGTTGATTTGAAATCTTCCGTGAGATGGTTAAATTCTTCCTCATATGAATTAAATATTTCAGTTATTTTTAAGTATAAATTTGCATTTTACACAAATCCGTTATGCTCCCAAAATGGGAATGCCAATCTGAAGACTTAAATTTGCCGTTAATGCAATTAATTGATATATTAACAAAAAGAAAATTTGTTTTAAAAATGCATGGAAAGTGATTACTTCAATGAAAAGTTTTAATTATATCATTTATAAAATTGGCATGTTTGCATTTTGTGTAGGTGCTGGTGAAGTAGGGTTTTTGCATGTGGTGATTCTGCGGCAGTAATTTGTTTCGTGATTTTTGTTTGTCTTCTTTCGCGTATTTTTGCTTTTATCGAGTGAGGGATGTTAGAGGGGATAAGAAATGTCAAAATAATTGTTTCGTGGTTATAAATACAAGCAAGAGAAACCAAAGAAGAATCATTACGTGAAAAAGGGTTGAATCGTAATCAGCTGTTCATTCGAACATCTAAGTTCGAAAAATGAAAACTCCTCATTTTCTGTGGCACCGACGGATTTTTTGTGCAATTTGGAAAACTACTGTCATCTAAATCGTATGTTTATTCTGTGATCGTATGTTATGTAAATAATTTGGGAATCTGCTAATAGTTAGAAATAATTTTAAATTTGGTAATATTGTGAGCTAATTGTTAATAGTTTGTTGTCAATACAATTCAAAACTAATATCTACACGTGATTTTCTTTAATAGAGTTCAACTTATTGAGTTTGGTACATTTTGGGGCCATTGATTTTTTATTTGAATGTGAACATTAGTTCATTGATCTAAGTATATTGACTATGTTTTCCCTAAAATGAAGAAATCATTCAGGAAGCAACAATTTTATACAATACATGCCAAGCTTAAGCTTTTCATTTAGTGGAGAATACCAAGAATTTAGAGCTGGAGATCTAAAACGCTATAAGATCAAAGATTCTTAAAATTGTATGTTGCATCGGTCGCATTTAGACTAGGCAAAGTATACCATATTTTGAGATGACAGACCCGTTGGCTCAGAGGTTAGTGTGCTGGGATGACATCCCAAGAGTTGCGGGTTCGATTCCCGCTCAAGACAAGTCTGGTCCAGCACTTTTCTAATTTCCTCTTAATTCTAATAAAAACATGAATAAAAATATTTTGAGATACAAAGAAAAAACGGCCAAATGCGAGTCAGACAGTCAGTTCAATAGTCCAAAAATAAGAAAAAGTTTTTCGAATAAGAACCTGAATTTTAATGATGCGTTTGTATGGGAGGTACCCCTAGTCGGCCGTTTTGGTTGATTCCAACAGATGTATAGCACCTATATCAAAAACTTATAGTGTCTAAATTTCAGTTTAATAGTGATAAAATCAAAAAAAAAATTGTAATAAGAACCTGAATTTGAATGGGGGTTTGTATGGGAGGTATCCTCCCTAGTGGTCCGAGCAAACTGAAATTTCCACAATATAAATTTCTGATGTATAGCTATCAACCACCAGTCAAATTTCAAGATCGTGGGATTACTGGATCGTATAGGTGCCATACGATAGGACTACACATTCTGTAAAAAAGTCAACTCTCAAGCTATTACGGTTCTTGAGATATAGCCCGGAACGGATGGACGGACGGACGACGAAGTCTCTGCAATAGGATTCCGTTTCGTACCCTTTGGGTAGAAGTAAAGATAACATAACCTTGTGATTCATTTATTTTGCTGAGATCACGCATAAGCTGTGAGGTGTAATATTTGGAACAGGAAGTAAGTATTTTAAATCATATGAATCTTGATTATCATCCCATGGCATAATACAATAAACTTATAACAAATCTCATTTCCGTTCCAATGGCCTTCGTTTTGTGTTTCCTTTGACTAAACAAACAAAAAAAAAAAAAAACAAAAAACAAAAGAAAGAATCTTGGTTTCTCGCTTTGTGTATATTAAGAGTAAAAAAGCTTATTTCCGTATATTTTTCTTTTCCCCTTTTTATTTAAATTTAGTCTATTTAAACACAAAACAAAGAAAGAAATTTATTTTCTCAATAGAATTTTATGTGGAAAGTTTTTGTTGCTCCTGTGGCGGTCTTTTGTGTGTCTTTGATTGACTTTAATGGGTATGTTAAGCTTGGAAGAACAGTACAGCAAACAGTAGATGTAAAAGTGTAGGGATAAGAAATATTTTGCAATTGCTCTGCGCCATAGGGATTACTGTCAGAGTTATACGGTACAATAACTTTAACCATTTGCCCATCCTTCTTACCCAATTCATTTTTGATTTCACGATGCACTTTAATTTCCCTTACTCTTTTCTAACACATGCACAGACGCAGCTAGGGGGTGTTTCCCCAATTTCTTTCACCCTCACTTAACTTGTGTCTATTTCTCTCCTTAACTCTATTTGTATTTCGATAGACCTGGACTTAATTTGAGTTTGAAAGTAAATAAACTTTTCACAACATTTTTATTAATGTGGATTTTTTTTGTTTTTAAACCATTTTTAGGGTTCCGGACCCAAAGGGTACCAAATGAACCCTATTGCAGAGTTCGTTGTCCGTCCGTCCATCCGTCCGTCCACCCTCGTGTCATTCTCATAAACCGCAATAGCTAAAGAGTTGAAATTTTCACAGAATGTGTAGTTCTATCCGGGCATTAGCAACAAATACTAAAACGAAAATATTTTCAAAAACTTAAAGGGGTTCCTATACAAGAAACATTTTGATTAGTATGGCAGCTATACGATCCAGTAACCCTACATAGTTGAAAAATAGATGGTTGGTGGATATACATCAAAAACTTATATTTTCGAAATTTCAGTAAGATTGGACCACTAGGGAGGGTACCTCCGATACAAACCCACTAATAAAATTCTGGTTACTATTAGAAAAACTATTTGTTTTTTGTTCTATCGAACTGAAATTTTGATGTAGGTGCTGCATAACTGTTGGAATCAGCCAAATCGGCCAACTAGGAGGGGTACCTCCCATAGAAGCCCACCATTAAAATTCAGGTTCTTATTCGAAAATTTTTTTTGTTTTTTGGTCTATTGAACTGAAATTTAGACACCATGAGTTTATGATATAGGCGCAGTACGTTTGTTGGAATCAGTCAAATCGGACCAATAGGGGGAGTACCTCCCATACAAACCCCAATCTGGCACGGAACCCTCCGTGTGCGATTCCGACTCGCACTTGCCCAATTTTTTTTTTTTCACATATATTTATTTTCTTATTTTCCATAGAGACTAACAATTAGTTTTAAAATTTTATCTAATTTTTACTAGTTAATTCTACTTTTCCTCCAATTGGAAGGAATGTGCTTAAAAAGCGAAGCTTGGCTGGAAAGTCACTTCTCCTAAATCGTGTCTGTGATCTTTGTCGGGTGAGTTCTTTTGCTCATGGATTCAAGTGAGGGTTTTCATTTTGTCGTTTCTCAACAAACCCGTACTATATAAGTTTCATACTGGCAAAATTTTTTTGAAATAATTGGTGTTTTAAGAAAAGCTCTTCTGATTTCAATTGAAATATTTTTGTTACCTCTTCGTCAGATGATTATAAAAATCTTAAAAAAAAAAATATGTGTGCAATGTTATCACTCTGTAAAATGGTTAATAATGTGTTTGCTTGTTTTCTCGGGAAAATCTTAGAAGAAAATGAAATTTATAGAGATGGACCGAGTACTCGATTGATACTCGGTACTCGGCGTACTTGGCGGGTTTTTTTATACTCGTACTCGGCCGAATAACTCGGTTTGAATGCCGAGTAAATGCCGAGTATATTTTGTTTAAGAAAAGCAATATATTTAGGTAGATATAATTAAAACGACAGTGTTAATCAAAAAGTATTTATTACTAATTTAGGAAATCTTTGACAATCTCAATTAATAAAATCAAAATTATCCTAATGAATGAGTTGTTAGTGATACAAAATTAAGAGAACAGTAATATAAATAATCAATATTTAAAATTTAATAAAGGTAAGTTATGATGCAGGAACACAAGGCTCTCTACACGTTCTGGTCTACAGCCTATTCCTTTTTTCTTCGTAGACGTTACCAGCGTCCGAAAACAATCGCTCACTATACACGGTGCTTGCAGGTGCACATAGAAACACTCTTGCTAAACATGCCAGCTCTGGATACCTTGTTTGGTGCCCTGTCCACCACTCGAAAGGACTGCTGTTTTTTGCTAACAAATTTTCTTTTAAATAGCAATCTAATTCTAAAGCAATGGGGCTTTTAGGATCATCGCGCTCTAGTGTTTGGGTGGAAGCTAATTCCAGAATGAGGATCTTGTGACTGTGGTAATCGTTCAGATTCGTTTTCTTCACTGCTACTAGCACTCTCTGGAATGTCAGTTCTTTAAATTGATTCCTTATCAGTTCATAGTTTTCTGGATGAAAAAATCGCATCCTGAATCTGGGGTCTAGCAAAGTTGCCAAAGTATAATATTTGTCTTTTTCTAACCCTTGAAAGCGGCCCTGAATTTCACATTAAAGCTTTTGTTTCATATCTGCTATATTTGGGCAAGTTTGGGAGACTTCAGGTTTTGATAAATATTTTAATAGGGCATTAGTGTTAGGTATTATTTCAGAAATTGATGCTAATGTGGAGCTGTTAGTTTTAGTTATTTTTGTATCAGGGTCACTTTTTCTTGTGCCACTG
The DNA here is from genome assembly GCA_037043295.1 of Amiota minor. Classification (NCBI taxonomy): domain Eukaryota; kingdom Metazoa; phylum Arthropoda; class Insecta; order Diptera; family Drosophilidae; genus Amiota; species Amiota minor. The sequence goes on from JBAMAW010001397.1 coordinate 80,035, forward strand.
CAGAATGGTTAAAGTGGCCTACAATTTTTCTAGCTGAGGCAATAATGTCGATTACATTTTGTTCCTTCAACGAAGCTTAAAGAGTCCCGAGATAAGTTATTCGTGCAGGTCCAGATATCAGCAGTTATTGATATAGCTTTAGCTTTTGCAAGTTCCGCTCTTATTACGTTTTTTACTTTGGTGTAAACTTCTGGTATGACAGCCTCGCTCATGTTGCTTTCTACTAGGAATTTGGTAATTGGGTTTTAAGGTATTCATTAATCTTTGGAACCCGTGGATCTTCCGACATAGATATCGGTTGGTTATCTACCGCGATCATCTCCGCTACAGCTTTGTGAATTTGTTTAGCACGCGACTCAGTTATGTCCCATTTTGTAGTAAATGACTCGAAAAGGGTTTGCTGTATTTTCATTGCATTCGATTGCGACGACGAAGTTGATGCTACTGGCTCACGATTTTGAGATATGTCTCGCAAAGTTTAATTTTCCAAATCTTTAAACTCTTCTGTGTGTTTTATTTTAACATGGTTGAACATTGCCGTCGTCCAATACCACTACGTGAAATTAGAGAATTGCATAAAGTCCATTTCACATTTGCTTTATCTTCTACCATCTCGTCTTAAAACGCCCAAATTCGGGATCTTTTACGTGAAGTCATTATGTCAACAATCACTGATCAGGTACTACACAGTCAATCGTTAATCAAAGATCTTCTCAATTATTGATCTACTATGACGCGCAACGTGATGTATTTGTTTGCAAACTATCAATCGACTGGTAGTTGAAAGGCGCGGGCGGAGTGAGGGGCGTATCAACGCGAGCCGGCCTCTCGACCGGCGCGAACCTGTTTGTACTTGCTTACGTGCGCGTACTCGGCCGAGAAGTCGGTTGAAAAAAAATTGAGCTGAGGAAAACTCGGTATTCGTTACTCAGAAAAAGTGTCTACTCGGCGCATCTCTAGAAACTTATAATGACAGCAACGTGATAAAACGCTTGCGTCATCGTCGTGATTCGTTTTCAATGCCGGACGATATACGACGGAGTAAGAACAAATAAAAAAACAAATTGTACAGAATTATTCAGAAAAACAAGCGAGTCAGACGTGGCGGGTTTCGTTTCAAATGGGAATTTGTATGGAAGGTACTCCTAGTGCGTCCGATTAAACTAAAACTCTAATCCGTTTCCACCAACCATGTAAATTTCAAGTTCCTAGGGTTACTGGATCTCATAGCTCCCGTACAAGCCCATACGTTTCAGTTTATGGGGGACCAATTTTAAATTTTGAACTTTATTCTTAGCATTTGTTGTTGTATCCCCGATATAACTACATATTCTGTGAATATTTCAACTTTTCATCTATTACGGTTCATGAGATGATGAGATGAGTCCGGGGAGAACTCAAAAAAAA